>VSMD01002252.1:0-48301 GCA_008750895.1 Mirza zaza | reverse complement strand
TCCTTCAGCCTCCGTGTTCAGGCTGCGGTTTCCACTTCCGGTGCCCCGGGACCTGCAGCGGAGCTGGGACCGCCTAGACACCAGGGGGCGCTCCCGGCAAGTGCTCGGTGCCACGCGTGAGGGAGCCCTTGGGCTGGGCTTTGCAGGTCCTGTAGGATGAGGATCCCGGCTGTATGGCGTTTGCACTGGGACCTCTTGGGCGGCTGGGCGGCTCCGCGCCACGTGCATCGGCCACTGAGCTGGTGACTCTGCGCGACCGCTAGCTCGGGTCCGGCTGCGTCTTTCCACAGGGGAGCACAGACTCTGCACGCGGAGTGCGTGCTCCTCCTGCGGTGGCTGCCCACGTGACGGTACCACACGGCGTCCTCAGCCTGACCTGGAGGGAGATCACTGCCCCAGGAAACACTCTTCCCAGGGTCACTTCCGGTACAGGAGCCTCCGCACCCTAGGGAGCCGGGAATCCACCTCCCCTTGGTGTTCCTTATTGTTGTGAATTCACATGTCCTGTGTGTGGTTCTGGGCACAGACTGAGAGTGTGACTGCTGAATGCGAGGTAGAATCACCAGATGTGTCTAGTCCACATGTCCACGACCTCACGAACCTATTTCTTGCGTCCGGAACATTTTTCATTACTCCCTTACGAATATGGGATATAAAATAAATCATTTTTGCTATAGTCACAGCTCGGTGACACGGACCTCAAAAATTTATGCTGTCTAATTGAGGTTTTGTACCCTTTGCCCATCATCCCACTAGTCCCTTCACCACGGACCCTGCTAACCACGTTTCTAGCCCCTGCTTTTATGACTTTGAGTGTTTGAAATTCCATTTACATAAATCATATTTTAATCATGCAGCCTTTGTCTTTCTGGTCCCGGCTGATTTCATGTAGCACAATGTTTTTCAGTTCCACTTGTGTTCTGACAAGTGACAGCATTTCTTTCTTCTCTTTCTCTCCTTGAGGTGCTTGCATTGCATTGTGCCATCATGTATAGACCACATTTTCTGTATCGACCCATCTGTTGATGGACATGCAGGTTGACTCCATATCTAGATCATGTGAAGAGTGCTGCAATAAACATGGGACTGCACACATCTGTTTGACATAACTGATTTCACATCTTCTGGGGTAAATACCCAGAAATGGAATAGCAACATCATATGGTGATTCTAGTGTGAGATTTTCAAGGAACCTCCATACCATGCTTTCTATTGGCAGTACTCTCTTACACTGCCACCAACAGCACAAGAGTCCTCTTTTCTCCACATCCTAGGCAGATGTTACATTTCATCAATTTGATAATAACCATACTAACATGAGTGAGACAATAGCTCATTGAGGTTTTAATTTGCAATTCCCAAATAGACAGTAATTTTGAACATTTTCGTCACGTATCTGTGGGTCATTCGTAATTCTTCTTTGGGGAAATGCCTACTCAGATGACTTGCTCATGTTGTCATTGATTATGTTTCTCCTATAGACTTTTTACATTTATTCATATATTATGAATATTAACCCCTATGAGATCTACAGCTTGCAAGTATTTCCTCTCATTATGTAGGTTGTGTTCACTTTTTTAATTGTTTCCTTTCTTCTGCAGAAGATTTATGGTGTGGTTCAATCCCGTTTCATGACACTGTTTTGTTTTCGTGGATTTGGGTGTTAAACCTAAATAAAGGTTGTGTGGTCAGCCCCCCACTCCACCCCTGCCAATATTCTCTTCAAGAAGTTTCACCATTTCAGGTTGTATGCATGTCTTTAATTCATTTTCAGTGTATTTTTGCATATTGTGTGACAACGGGTTCATTTTTATTCTGCATGTGGATATTTAATTTTCCCAACAAGCACTACATGTGGTCATCATCAAATTGGTACTAACTAATCAACACTAAGGTGTTCACAGGGTAGTAATATTCAATGAGCGTCAGGCAGGTGAGAGCATGGAGGTGGGTAAACTCACAACTAATGTATGGGGAGTGAACTGTGTGCTGAAGGGCACTCCTGTAGCCCTGGCTCATGTGAGGCAAAGGCATATGTGTAACCAAAGTGTTTGTACCCCCATAATACTGTGAAATAAAAACAAAACGATAAATATGTTGGGTGAGAAAATATGCTAGTTTTCTTATTTTGATAAATATGCAAGGTACACATATATCAAAACACATTTTATGAGTTTAGATATATGCATTATTTGTCCATTAAAATAATATAAAATTTTTAAGTGTAACAGTACAAATAAGCCCTTTTATTTCCTTTTATGCAAATTGTGTAATTTTCTTTTTTATTTAAGTTTTTACATATTTTTTACTAATATTATGGGGTTACAAATGTTTATGTTACATGTATTGCCATGACCCCACTTGAGTCAGATTCAGGGTGTCCATCCACCAGAACCCAAGGCAATCACCACCACAACAAAATTTAGTAACTGGGACTTGATTGCACCTCCAAGGACAGTACCAGAAGAGAAAACCTGTGGAATGGGAGGAAATACTCACATGCAACACATTTTATATTCTGTAAGTCATTTTGTTCATTTCTATATGCAGGTCATATGCAAACTGGTCCTTGGATTGAAAACGTACAACAGTTCCAGCTGATCTCTCATGGCTTCTGAGAATCTTCAATGCTCTGTGACAGAAAGAACAGTATGAATATTTCAGTTCTTTTTTTCTTAAGTTCAGAAAGTCAGGGTAGTAGCGGGGAGGGCACCAGAATCAGAGTTTACATTAAATCCACCTTACAGGACCTGAAACTCCTTATCTCTTTCTCCAGGTGCGTACTTTGGCCTCAGACTCTCATGCTCACCTACGTGGCGAAGATGAGCGCATCCCACCCATGGTCTCTTCGTTGTGGGAGATAAACTATGATGTGGTTTAAGTCTGTTATGGGCCATTAATTAATTTTTGTGAGTGGTAAGCAGGAGAATTACAGAAGAAAAGGTTGGAAACTCAATATATAAGCTTATGCTAAGAGTTTATTAAGTGTCCAATGGTAATCACTGCAACAACAAAAATTAACATATTGGTCTTGATTAACCTACAGCAAGGTCCTTTGCAAGGATTCCTTGGTCACAAAGCATGCAGCATGTGCTGGGCATTACAGAGTGCGGTGGCACCAGGGTCTGCAAATCAAGGGTAGAGGTGAGATTAATTCCAAACACACTATGGTGACAACTTGAGAAATCTTTCCTCTTACTGCCGCAATGTTAGGTTGTGATTGGCTAGAAGTTCTGATTTCCAGGAAGGATCATTCCAGCTGGGGGCACAATGTGCTCCCCTGAATCTGATACCTGCTCTGAAACCCCTCAACTGGGGTCCTCATGACTGTGGACCAGTCAAAAATGAAAGGCACTCTCCCACTGACAGACATTAACTCTGCTTTAGAGGATAAGTGTGTGTGTACCCATAGAGGCTGGGGGAGTCCCTGAGGCCTAGGCAGTTTCTGTGGTTTCTCCACTGCATTCAACACTGGGGAGGTCAATTGCATCAACCACATGCCTGAGGATAGCTAAGGGACCAAGGAAAATGGCCCTGCAGTGCTCAGGCCTGAGTAACTTCATGAGGTAACACACACAGCAACCCTCACTGCAAAGTGCTGGCCATGTTTTAGAAGGATCCAGAGTGAAGGTGGGAGGGAACACTAGTGAACGTCAAGTACGACCAAGTGGAACCAGAATACTCACACTCATAGTATGACTTCCACAAAGATTAGGGCTGGTACTGTCCCAAGCCTGTGATAGCCACATGGACTGAATATGGGCCTGTGTGGACCTTCCTGGAAAGAGGGAAATGTAAGGACAATCTTCAGTGGATTCCTTCTTGGCCCCACACTTGTAACCTCGACCCAACAAAGAGGAAGCAACAGTTGCATTTGACAATTTCTGTGAACCTGTATCCCCTCAGCTGAGTGAGGCTCATGTCACAGTTAATTCACAACAGTGTCAGGGGAAGTGTGGGTTCTGTGGCCCAAAGTTTGATGCAACCTTGAAGTTGTAACACTGGAATGCAACAAAATCACATCATGTTCTCATTGCAGAAAGAGGACTTTGCCAATCCTATGAAGTATGTTCACATTTATCCTGAAGTTGGTTCAGCGGAGAAGTAGTGTGTAGTGTTGGGGAGCACAGGCCCAGATACCACAGGTACTTCTCACCAGATATGTGCTTGCTGTTGGAGACATTGAAGAATTTCTTCATGTTTTTCTTTTTAGAATTTCATCTTGGAGATGTCCTGACCCATAACCACCTCCAGGACTCCTTTCTTCTCTGGGCCCTGCCCTCTCCTCAGGTGTCCCACCCAGAGCTTGCTATATAGCAGGGGACATGCAAATAGGGCCCTCTCTCTGATGATGAAAACCAGCCCAGCCCTCTCCCTGCAGCTCTGGGAGAGGAGCCCCAGACCCAGCAATCCCAGGTGTCCCCATTCAGTGATCACGTCTGAACACAGAGACTCACCATGGAGACTAGGCTGACATGGGTTTTCCTTGTTGCTCTGTTAAAAGGTAATTAACGGAGAAGTAGAAATATTTGGTTTGTGAGTGGGTGTGAGAGTGACAGGGGGTATGTGGCAGTTTCTAACCAGGATGTGTCTGTGTTTGCAGGTGTCCAGTGTGAAGTGCAGCTGCTGGAGTCTGGGGGAGGCTTGGTCCAGCCTGGGGGTTCCCTGAGACTCTCCTGTGTAGCCTCTGGATTCACCTTGACCAGTTATGGGATGAACCGGTTCCGTCAGGCTCCAGGGAAAGGGCTGGAGTGGATCTCATACATTTATAGTAGTAGCACAAGCTATGCAGACACCGTGAAGGGCCGGTTCACCATCTCTACAGACAATGGCAAGAACTCGCTATATCTGCAAATGAACAGTCTGCGAGCCGAAGACACAACCCTGTACTTCTGTGCCAGACACACAGTGAGGGGACATCACTGGGAGCCCAGACACAAACCTCCTGCGGGGGCACACGGGACCAATAGTGGGCAGAGTCAGCTCAGGGCAGGTGCAGGTGGAGGTTAATATGAGATGCACAGGAGGTTAAGGACAGCTTTCCACAGAAAGTCTAAGTCCCCCTCTGCATCTTACAGTTTCCCCTGGGAGCCTGTATATATTTAAATTTCTCTGCCTACCAATAATGTCTGTAAACTTGAAAGTTTCTTATATTAGGTGAAATCATTCTCATCATGAAAATATTTACCATTCATGGAGGCAGAGAAATGCACAGGAGTCGGGTGAGGCTCTGGAAACTGTCTGCCCAGGATGCAAGTGTGACGTGCAGTGATGGAGAAAGGAGGGAGGTTACTGGAACTTCCTAACTACACTGCAGTCCAAGCAAAGTGTAACAGAACCATCCGTGCCTCTCTGAGCCTAAGTTGTCCTTAATAGGACCACCACATCTCCTAGCTGTGACTGTTACTTAGGGTCCTGCCAGGATGTGTCATCACCTGGAAGTGGCACCCACAGGATGTCGGCCTTTAGCACACACCAGGGGGTGGATTATGGAGAGTGGCAGCTGGGTGCCTGGTCCTGGACCACCCCTAGGTGTAGGCAGAGAGAAAATTCCTCAGGGCGCACACACTGCTCTTAGATTGTATAAAAGATAATACGGTTTTACATGAGCCTCTCAGATGATATATAAAAGCAAGCATTTAGTCCGAAAGCCATTATAACTTCCATGGTTGCTGCATTTTTCCTTAAATTTCTCCTGGCTCAGTGTTCCATTCACACAAGGAATTCTTACCTGTAGTGTGACCAACCACATCCAGTGGTTTCTCTCCATGTGCAGAGGACTCGAGTAATTTGGCCTTTTCCAGACACAAGCCTTCCTCTCAGAGACAGAGAGCAGAGAGCAGAGATCTGACTGCCAAGTCTGAGGAGGAGCTGAACCTGCAGGTGGCAGAGTCTGCAGAGACCCCAGTACAGCTTTGTGTGGTCAGAAACTTCCTGCATGGAGGGAGCTCAGCAGTCCCACTTCAGTGGAAGTGGCTCAGGTCTAATAGTGGTGTCCAGAATTAGGATAATTGGATTTTATTCAGAATATTTCCTCAGACATGATACGATGATAATCCCATCCTTCTTCTCCTGACATTATTTTTTATTTCTGATATGGTCCCACTTTGGGGAGCATGAACTGTTGCCATATATTTGCACAAATGTAGCCTCATAGTCTACTGAATTATTCTAGGAAACTCAGGGATTGAACAAAAGTGGATTTTTCATTATTATCCAAATGTGAGTGTTTGGAAATTTCAATGTGTTGCCCAGGACCCTGTGGACACCAACAACTTCACTTCTCAGTGCACATCCTTGGTGCTGAGACGAGAAGCCTGCCTGTGCCCTGGGAAGACTGAGACAACCTTGATCACTGTCAGAGCCTTAATCTGTCATTTCTTTTGTATTCTAGTGACATCATTCATAATGTTTTCACTTTACTTTCTGATGTTATTTATTTGACTAGTTTCTCCTTTTCCCCTAGTTAGTCTAACTGAATTTTCGTCATTTTTCATGTTTCAAAGGGAGGAAAAAATCTGTGGTTTGTTGATATTTCTAGTGTTTTAGTTCTTATATAATTTATTTCTCTCATTTTCCTTAAAGGCTCATGAATACATTAATGAGAATTAGATTGAGCTGTTGCTTTTAACCCCACATTCTTCTCAGATTCGGGGACACATGGAAGTGTGTCTTCCCAGTGGACTACAGAGTTGATATGGCTCACACTGCACGACGAAGGTGAAACTCTCTGGCCATGGCTGGAGCACAGGCAGGGTGGTGTGAGGTGAGGGGGGCTGCTTTGATGTCCATGGTTTCCTCTCCCAGGAGCACCCCTCTTCTCCTTTCTCACTCTCACATTCAGTGATATCCATCAGGCTGGGGACTCACTTAATCTCTCTTTGATGTAGGGATGGAGGCCCAGGAAGGAGACTTGTCAAACCTTGATTCTGCAGATGCTCTCTTGGAGAATGTGCTTGTTTCTTCCCCTGTGTCCTGAGTCTGCAACCCGATAACTCCCCTGTTCCACTGCACCCCACTTCATGGCCACTGCCCCACATCCTGCAATGTGGCACCTGCTGTTTTGGCTTCTGGAGAACACCCCTGCCCTGGCTTACCTGCTACCCCTGGTCTCCCCTGTAGTCCCTGCACAGGCTCACAGCGTCACTTCCATTCCATGTTGCGCCCACGTGGGGTCTGACCTTAAATCCGTCTTCACTCTCCCTGTTGTTCTGAGTCACGACTTTCATTCTTGCAGCCCTTTGGCATCTCACCTGGACTCACACACGAAAGGGTAACTCAGCAGGCCTGGGCCATCTAAACCATGTGAATTCCTGAAAACGTCCATTCTGGCAACTCACACCTGGTCAGGTCCTGAGATATCAGTTCTGATCCCTCGGCATACTGCTCCTGATAGTAGCATTTTTAAACCAACATTATTAAGGTGTGCTTTACATGTAAATACTCTACAGTATTTAATTTCTAGAACTGAATGAGTTTGGGTGTATGTTTACACCTAACCAATATCAGGACATAAATATATGCATCGCCTCCCAACGTTTCCTCCCATATCCGCTAATGTTATTATAATATTATTATCATCATTTATCTTGTTTATATATTTGCTGTGTGTGGGGTGAATACACTGCAGAACTTGATCACATAGTGTTTATGGCGGATGCCGGTTCATGCCCCAGGGGCTGGTGTTGAGCAGTAAAGGTCAGGAATGCAGGTGCTAGGACACCTGTGACTGGCCCAGTGAGCAGCACTGGGCACCAAGGCTCAGGTGAGCTTCCCAGAGGACAACCCCTCTCACATTTCATCAGATGTCACTGCTAGGAGAATTGAAGGTGGACAAAAGATTAAACTGGGAGAGCACACCTGAGCACTTGCACCTGTTTTCTCAGGGAGTGAACCCCTGCACTTTTGCTGATTTTAATTTATATCATTTTCTTTAATAAACTGACCAAGAGTATATTCTTCCATCTTAAGACCTATATTTATATTTGTCATAGAAGATTGCGGGTATCTGGGAAGACTTGGAAAACTCCATATAATCACACCAGAAGTGGATTTGCCAGAAGAACACTGCCTTGTTGACACACGGCTAAAGCATTGCTTAGCAAAGTGAAGGATGACAAGCTGGGGTGTTGAACCTTTGATGGCTGGATGCTCACAGAGTCACACAGTGTGAGGCAGCACATGTGCTCCAATAAGTCATGGGAGGTAAAATGTATCAATGGAAGGTATGAAAGGTAGATCGACACTGTAGGAGTTCATTTCACAAACACAAAGACACTGTAGAGATAACCGTAAATAATCTAAATATGCAAATTGTATATGTACTAACAATAACTGAAATGAATGCAATAAACTTGCTGTCAAACCTGACCCTGTGCACACTGAGCTGTGGCTACAAGGCTCAGATCCACCATCAAGATGAACAATTGTCCTGGAGAAAACCATTATGGCTCACAGTGTCGAAGAAGGTCGTCCATGTGTAAGGCAAGGGAGGGAAAACCATTAAAGTACTTAATCCAGAGAGTAGCATGAAGGAGTTGCATCATTTTGTGATGTGATTCATGTCATTAATTGACCTCATCAGGTTCCTGTGCAATATTTACTAAGGGACTGTGGGAGTGAAAACCTTGGCAGAATTTCCTTGGCTTTGTGCCCGCATGACCCAGGAGGCATTTGCGTGTACTGTGCACTGACATCATCATGCGTGGGTAAAGGTGATCCCAACACATGGTACATTGTCCCTGGTGGGATAATTAACCTGATAGAGGAAATAACAGACTGTTGACCCTGTAAGGTAAGTTACTTCCTTTGAAGAGCAAAGTGGACTCTCCACATGAACTGATTTCTATGTGCCCAAGTCCTGCCAATGTGGCTTTATGGAGTTGGGGTTTGCATCATGTTATGCACGTTGCCCAGGCCATGGGAGAAGGCTGGGACAAAGGGAAGCCCTTTTGGTTCTTCCCTCCAGTTACCCCTACTGTGCAAGGTCAGGGAAACGCCTTAGAAGTTCTGTAGGATTTTCTTCCCACTCAGAGTTCCCTCTGGACCTCAGAGATACTAAGGAAGAGGGTGGATACAAAGGAGAATGGAACAGATGCCGGGGAGAAGGAAGGGACTCATCCAAGCAAGGTGGGGCTCTTTACATGGTTACTAGGGGAAGAGGTAGCTGAAGAGGACAGTGATGGGTCGACACGAATGTATAAAGCATCATGACAAGATGTTGGTTGGAGCAATGGTGATTCCTCCCAGTCTGCCAACATTCAGAAACCTAAGCACATGTTCCCTGTTCATGCTTGTTTGCAGGAATGTGGAAATGCAGTAGACAAGATGACTTTAGCAACTTGCCCTGAATGCCATGGGTGCCGTTCTTGCAAATCAGCAAGGTGAGAGTGGTTGGATGGCTGGAAAAAGTGTCATCACCTCCAGCTGGGTGCCCAGGCCCCTTTCACCCTCATGTGAAAAAAGGCAGTTGGTGGAGAAGAGTGACAGTTCTTGTTATGTGGAATTTATGCATGAAAACGTCACTTCACAGTCTCTCCAGGCTGCATTCTATAGGTTGTTTTGTTTTCCTACATATGTGACTCTATTTAGATTCTGACAGCCTCCTTCACAGGGTACAGAGAAGGGGCAGCAAGATGGAGCCCTGATCTGAGTCCCAGGGGCACCTGAACCAGAGTCTGTGGGGAGGTTGTGGGAATTATTGGGACCTTTTCCTGCCTTTCCCAGGAGGTTCAGTTCAGCCCTCTGCTGCCCTATTGGTGCTGGGCTGTGCACCCTGTGAGTCTCCCCTTCAGAGCAGGGCAGAGCAGATGCAAACTCAAGTGGGGAACATCCCAGTTAAACCCACTGCACAGTGGGTCTCCCTCAGCACTCAGCTGGGGGCCTCACGGCCACCCTTTCTGTCCTCCAGGATGGGATCTGCCACTGTCCTTGCTCTCCTCCTGGCTGTACCTGAAGGTCATTCCCAGGCCAGGGATTGGGTCCCACAGGGAGTGAGCTGGACAGACCCACTGATCTGAGTCCTGCATCTCCCACACAGGTGTCTGCACACAGGTGCAGCAGGTGCAGTCTGGGCAGAGGTGAAGGCCTAGTGAGTGTCTAACAATCTCTTATAAGTCACCTGTGTACATCTTTGTCAGCTACCGCATCAGCTGGGTGTTCCAGATTCCTGGGAAGGACATGGAGTGGGTGGAGATGATCTGTTCTAGTGACTCAGATACACACTGCAGCCCGTCCTTCCAAGAACACGTCACCATCTCCATGGACAACTCCATCGGCACTGCCAAGCTGCAGTGGAGCATCCTGAAGGCCTCGGACGTGGCCGTGTACTGCTCTGAAAGACACAGTGAGGGATCTGGGGGATGGTCACGCTGGAAACTCAGACTTGTGGGGGGAGGGGAGGAAAGAGCATTTTTTGACACCTTAAAATTTGTACCCCCATAATATGCCAAAATAAAAAAAAAAGACACAGTGAGGGGATATTGTTGGAGATCAGGGGCAAATCTCCCCACAGGGTTGCCAAGAAACACTGCACAGTCTGCCCTGGGCAGGTGCGAGTGGAGGGTAAGGGCTGATTTCCTGTCCTGGTCGTGGCTTCCTCTCCATATAATGGTTTTGTCTTGGGAACTTTTCTGAGTTCACCATTCTGTGCTTCCCTCTGCAGTCTCTGAGTTAGATATGTTTGTGGTAATGAGAGAAAATATTCTCATCTGCTCAAAAGTCAGAGAGTGGCTTACAGTCCCTTTCTCCAGTCCCCAAATGTACACTGATTATTAACACTTCTGAATAAGTCTGAAAATCAATAAAATATTTTCTCTTGGACAACATAATGCAACACAGCACACAGGAGACAGCACTCAGGACACAGGGCCTAAGGGACATCAGGGGCAGATGCTTGTCCCCCAGCTGGAGACCACAAAGGGGGTCATTTCCCAGCTCAGGAGCATGAGCAGAGGGAAGCTGATGTTTCCCTTCAGACCCTGGAGTTTCCTGTTTCTGCCTGTCACTCTTCTTCCTCAGGACTCCACGGATTTTTTCTTTTAATGCCCTGGTTTCATTCATCTGAAATGGGATGACTTAGGACCTGAATTCAATTCAAAATTAAGCCTTAATTTTTTTCACTTTCCTCCTATCCATAAAGTATGTGTACAATATTTGAATTATGAAGTCAGCCACCTGTAATCAATGCACTCATGTCTGGAAGGATTTTGTGTTATGCTGTGTTGGTCACTCAGGAGCAAACACTTCTCTGGAGAGATAACTCTGCATGTGCTGGGATTTTGCTTAGCCCCTGCCTTTCTCTTGCCTTGTGTGGGGAAGAATCATCATTTCAGTGTGCCCTCCCCTCCACCCAGATCCCAGTCGTCCACCCTCAGATGGTTCCTCCTCCTCACTGTTCTGTCAATGCTCCTGGACCACCTGGATATCCACACAATGAGGCAGCAGGGCCCTTTGTCTCTTCTTCATGGCTGGTAAATCAGCTCCTTCTCCTCATTCTCACTAAAGCCAGATGAGTTCCTAAAGCTGACCATCCTCCTCACAACACCCTGGTCTGTCTGGCAGCACCCCACCTCTGGATCTTGTCTCTTGAGTGGAGGACTAATACTGCCCCATCCACCTGCTTAACCTGGTGTGGCAGAATGAGTACCATCTGCTCTCCCTGGGAGTGTGAGCTAGGGGCTGGTCAGGAGCTCATAACTGTGTACCTGCACCCTGTGGATAGACTTGGCTGTATCCTGTCAGCCAGATGCAGTACTCCTGCCAAGGTGAGAGGTTGGACCAAGGCTCTGCCTCAGTGTATCCTGCAGGGCCTTGAGAACTCTTGGTAAGCCCCAGTGCTTAGAAAGGTGGTTACTGTCATGGTAAGTAAACCAATACAGAGCTTAGAACTCAATGACATCATACTTTCCAATTCAATATTTGCCACAGATGGAATTCATTCAGTTTTTAACAAAATGTTGTTTAAATATATTTGTTTATTGGTGTTGGAATAGATGGACATAATGCGTAGAAGAATAAGATTACAATAACTATCTCATGCTACAAATAGAACTAATTTTCATTAAGTTAATTAAAGTAATAACATAGAGGAAATGGGTGTCTCGCAAGTGGACATAAGTCCACCCATGACATAAGTGTTAGTTTTTGCATATGCACAAAATTTATCAGCAGCAGGTGTGTATGTTTGGTTTCTCCTGCTTGAAGTTGCTCTTACATTCTTGGATCTGTGATTTTATATCTGTCATTCAGTTTAGAATGTTTATTACCTTTTTTTCTTCAATATATTTGTCCATATCTGGTCTTTTACTTCTACCTTTGGGATTCCAATCTCATTCACGTGACACTATTTGGTACCAATGTTCGTCTTCCCTATTCTTTTCCTTTGCATTTTGCTGGTGTAGTTCCTTGCATCTATTTTCAACTCCATGACAACTTTTGAAAGACCAGACAAACCAGGTAGTTTGTCCAAGGCCTATTCAAGAATTCTTCCTGAATACTCAATGCCTTTCCAATTCACTCTTCCTTACAATCCCCATATTTCTACCTAAGTTAATTACCTTATTTTGTAATATAATTATGTTCACTTCAATATTTTAACACAAATAATACATACTCCCTTTGGATTTCCTAATTAAGACAGTTCTAATGTATGTCATGTAAAAACCTCATTGTCATAATTTCTCCATTATGAGTTTGGCTTTTGATTTGGGACACCCTATAATTTGTAATGACTGCTAGAAATACTTGTTTTATGGTTGCCATTGACTTATTATTGTATTTCATGTACTTTTTGTCCTGTATATATCCACACCTTATGTTTTCCAAGCCTGCACTGTGGAAATTTGTGTGACTCTAGTCAGACTTCCATTTGGAATTTATCGTTGAAGTGGCTCCAAGTTTTGAAGGTTTTCGGTGTTATGAGCACAAATGGGTTTAGAAACCTCCACTGATACATAGTATGTGTTTCCTGCTGGCTTTCTGTTTACATCTCATATTTAAGAGACAATCTATTTATGTTTGCCCAGGTTAGTCTTGAGTTTTCTTTTACCTGACAATTTTTGATGTCATGAAAGAGGTTGACCTGATGTCACCTTCCCTGACTTCCTCCCTTAGCCAGATTCCTAGGTAGGCATTGTGTCCCTTGGTTGCACTGTAGCCTTGCATGTTGTCCTGCCCTCCCCCCCACGAGAGGTGATGCTGCCCTCACCCTTCCCAGCGTCTATCTTTTCCTGATTCTTGTCTCCCACAGTTCGAGCAGTTCTCTATCAGCACCTTCAGCTTCCAGATTTGCTGCCTATCCCTGAAGATCAAGCCTTTGTTCCTGTGATGGAGAGGAGCCATGTTTCTGAGCATAACTTTGGTGGTGACATCTCTTCCACTCCCACTTCCTACAACACGTCCCAGTTGGCTAGGACGCTGATTTCTGACTCTCGTCCCTTGAATGGTAATTCTATAGATCTACAGGAGACAGGGGTGGTGGGTATGAATGCATTTCAGAAACCCATTCTCCCTCACTCTCAGCCAGATCCATCTGTGAGGGCTCCACCTTTTCATGTCTCCCCAAACCTGGAGGAAATGACCTAAAGGAAATAGAACAGGAATTCCCAAACATGTGACCCCTGGCAAATTTAAACTGTAATCCCATTATTAAGTCTAGCTTCCGGCAATCCAATGTCTATATCCAGTATAGTCTGGTCCTAGCCCACATGCCATCTGGAGGACTGTGCCTATAAGGTAATGCTCTCGCCCTAGTTCTCCCCTCAAATATTGGTCTCTCTGTAGATTTCAGGATTCTGTTTGTCATATAACTTCAATTACCGGAAATATTAAATAAAATGTGCTCATCTACAGCTTCTGCAGTCATTCTTTATAGATGGTGATAGTGTTGCTATTGTTTTGGTTCATATAAGAAGAGGTTTTCTCAACAGCCTCCTTCTTCCACGTGAAGAGAAACTTTATCCATAATAGTAAGGAATTGGAAACCATCAAAACATTAACCAGTAGTTTAATACACTAAACTTTATCCATAATAGTAAGGAATTGGAAACCATCAAAACATTAACCAGTAGTTTAATTAAGTATTTTTTGTAAATGATCCATTAGAACACTACCCATCATTAACAACAATGACAGTTTCATGCACACTGCAGCGTGGCTGCATCCACAGTATGTGCTGTGAGTAAAATAAGCAAAACAGCACCTGCTACATGACTCCACTATTATAAATTCTAGAAAGTGCAAAGTGAAGTAACATAAACTATATTAGCAGTTGTCTGGTAAAATGGATAGAGAGGGAAGGGGAAAGAAGGAGGGATTTTAGCAGGAGAACTCTAAACATTGGCGAAACTCAATATCCACAATATCGCAGACAGGGCAAAGGTGATGTCAGCATCTTTCACTTGTACACTTTATCTATGTTAAGGCCACTGTATATCAACTATGCCTCATTAAAGTTTATATGAACAATTAGTTGATGATTTTTTGGGGAAGGAGTGGTGAAAAAATTGATAACAATTCAAAATTTAGGTACTTGAAAGTACACCTGCATTCAGCCTGTCTGTTCAAGGTTTTTTACATATTTTTAAGAAAAAAATAGAGGCAAGAAGTTTGCTTTACACTGTTATTCTAGAAATGAGGTTCCAGAAACCACCCTGGGAATGTCCAGCTCTACTGTGCAGTGGGTTCAAAGGATGGCATCAAGGGCCGGTAAATAAGAAGAATTCTTCCCAGGTATGAGTTCCCGGACATATCTCACAACTTCTGTATGTGTCTAGGATTACTTTTACATTTGTAAAATACATAGAAAGTTCACACCTACAGCACATGGTTTGTATGTGTTTGTAAACTTCATAAGTGAATAGGTGTTAATTAGTTTTCACAGTAAAGGCACACAGTTTTTCTCTGGGACCTTCCCTCCCTCAGGCTTCCCATCCAGAAATTGTTATATAGCAGGGGACATGCAAATAGGGCCCTCCCTCTGCTGATGAAAACCAGCCCAGCCCTCACCCTGCAGCTCTGGGAGAGGAACCCCAGCCCCAGCATTCCCAAGAGTCCCCATTCGGTGACCAGGACTGAACACAGAGACTCACCATGGAGTCTAGGCTGGGCTGGATTTTCCTTGTTGTCCTGTTACAAGGTATTCATGGAGAACTAGAGATATTTGGTGTCTGAGTGGATGTGAGTGAGAGAAACAGGGTGTGTGTCACCATTTCTCACCAGGATGTGTCTGTGTTTGCAGGTGTCCAGTGTGAGGTGCGGCTGCTGGAGTCTGGGGAAGGCTTGGTGAAGCCTGGGGGGTCCCTGAGACTCTCCTGTGCAGCCTCTGGATTCACCTTCAGCAGCTACTCCATGAACTGGGTCCGCCAGTCTCCAGGGAAGGGGCTGGAGTGGGTCTCATACATTAATCCTAATGGTGGTAGCACATACTATGCAGATGCCATGAAGGGCCGATTCACTATCTCCAGAGACAACGGCAAGAACTTGCTGTATCTGCAGATGAACAGTTTAAAAGCTGAGGACACAGCCGTGTACTCACTCCTGTGCCTGAGACACAGTGAGGGGACTTCAGTGTGAGCCCAGACACAAAACTCCTGCAGGGACGTGCAGGGCCACCAGGGGGGAGTGTGGGACCCTGGAAGTATGAGAAAGAGCTGAGGGGCAGGTGCAGGTGGCCTATAATGGTTGGTTTCCTTTTAGAGTCTGGGGCTTCCTGTCTAGAATTTTCATCCTGGGACCTGTCTTTCGTGGCTCTGCGCTTGTCACTGTAGCATCTGAATCAGAAATGTCTTGTTGTAATAAATGAACACATTCTCACCTGGACATAAGGCAGAATTCAATCACATGGGAAGAAATGATCCTGTCGTGTTCAACTGGATCAGAGTCTTCAGGAAGCCCAGGGGACCTGCTGAGCATTTTCCAACCAGACTCAGTGCACAGACCTCAGCGGGCCTCCCTGAGTGGGACAGTCTTTGGGATTCAGATTAGGACATGTAGGGACCTTGGCCAAGGTCAGTGTCTCATAAAACCTAAGGTTTCAAGTTGTTCTCTCCTCATTTAGAACTGTACAATCCTGTTGCAGAACTGATTCAGTTGTATTTGTTTCTGCAAGTCCGTTTTCTTTCTGTCTAAGTTCTATTTTCACAACTTTCTCTTCTCCTTCTTCCCTCATAAAATGGTGGATGTGGTCTCAGTGTCTAAATCCCAGGGCTAAGGTCCTTTACCTGGACCTCAGGTGTGGTCCAGGCTGTGGTTCCTGTGGGACCTGGGATAGATTGAAGGGACTGTCTCACCATCATTGCTGGGACCTTCCTGCTGTCACCTGGGCATGGAGTCACTTTGCAAATGCAAGTGGCCATTAGTAGCAGATAGAATAAAATTGATTGGCCAAAGTAGGATGTGTCCACTGAGACTCTCACAGAGTCACCTTCAACATCTATGACACTGGGGAGACCTGCAGATGGAAACCTCAGTGTGCTGAGTGCTCTGTGGTGGCATCAAGTTCTGTGTGAGTGGTGTCCTTGTGGCCACAGCATAACAACACAGAACCCTGCAGTGCTGTCCCTCCAGTGTGAAATGCCTGCCCCAGATTGTCCTTTGTCCAAGAGCCTCCTCATTTTCTCCCCTCTGCCTCTCCTGACTGCCCTCTCTTATGTTCTCCTCCTTCCTAAGGAAAGCAAAATCATTCCTTGTTTTTACTCTGATACCCATCGTTATCTACAAGTAACCAGTGTCACCCTTACAACTCCCCTGAAGGCCAGGACAGCCTGTTCTACATCTGTTCAAATCATGGGCTCAGTGACCACCTGGTAAGTCATGTTTCACCTTGTTCTGGATGTTGGGTCTGTCTCTTCCCCTCCACTGTCCCGTAGCACCTCAGCCTAGCTCTAGATCTGTACAAGGGAAGTCAATATTTGTCCTGTTAGTTTGTCTCATTCAACCTCAGGGGATTCTCCTATGACCTACATTCAGAGAGGAAAGTAATTACTAAATGCCCTTGACTAATGTGGTTGATCATCCAGGTTGATCTAGGGTGTGTTCAATGCTCTGCTCATGAAATGACATGGAGCAAAGGGCCTTTCAGAGACAACAGGATCTAAATAAGTGTGTGTGAGGACCCTGTGCTGAGAGTGCAGGACCTGCCCCAGACTCATATGTGTGACATGTCAGGGCAGCGCCAGAGCAGGAGTGCCCTGGGCCATCAGAGGTGAGGCTCAAAGAGGTCCTTTGTGGATCCTAGGAAAGGAAATTACACTAATAGAAGAGATGAGAATATCTAAGAACACTGACAGCATTTTTAATAGCATACGTGTTAAATAATCACTTTTATTCCCCATCGTCATCTTTCAGAGTGAGGCTCATGGGTGTGAGGCCACATACTCAGAGTCACACAGCTAGTCTGAAGGGAGCTGTGCTCTGCACCAGGACTAACTCATAAGATCACAGCCACACGCCAGGACTCACTGACATGTGGACTCTGACAGCAGCTTTCAGGGGGTTGGTCAGAGGGAACCTGCTTCCTGCAGCAGAGACTTTTCCTCTGACCCTGATAAGCACATCTCTTCCACAAACTGTTAGCGATACAGTTCTATTGTAAAAAGTCATGAAGTTGTTCCACCAGAAATTGGGGAAAAACATGTTCACTGAATTCAATTACTTGGCAATGAGAAGACATGGACAGTGCAGAATATGCAGGTTTGTTCACGAAGACCAGGTTACTCAACAAGCATACCAGTAGCTGAGCAGCTTCCCCAGCTGTGTCTGTGGCACTGAGAGTATCTGTGTTCATCAAAGTCCTCTCTCAAGGAGAGAGTCCTGAGGCAGGCTGTTTTTCAGACACTCTACTGTGTCCAAGGAAAGGGCAAGAAAGAGGTCTCTGTAATTTCAACAACCTAAGCAGAAACTTCTACATCGCCCCAACGCAAACCGCATGATTGACTGGCATGAATTGATCCAACTCCATAGTAACCCTTGAATATCCTTGGATTTGAAGGTGATTTAAGTAAGGAGACCTTGACTCAAGTTAGCTGTTCCAGTGAAGCTCCTCTGAAAAACAACAAACTGTGGACTGTACTCAGGTTTGTCTGAATTCGAAGTGACTATTCTATTCAGCCGCTGCTCCCTGAGTTTCAAATGTCCAAGACTTAAACACAAGTGATGGAGAGGGGAAGGGAAGGGGCCATGCAGCCACAGTTTAGAGATCTGCGCGTGTATGGAGTGTGCCTGGGGATGTGTCTATGCAGGTGTCAGATGCCCCGCTGCGCCTCCTCCCAAAGCCATCCCTGGACCATCTCATGCCACTGTGCCTGGCTATGGGGAGGAAGGAGAGTCCGGGTCTCTGCAGGCGCATCCCCACCTCCGCCCACGCAGAGACAGACCGGCCTCACCCCGTCCCTCACACTGAGTTCTCTCCCACAGGGCCACCCGCAGGAGCCCCAACTCACCATAGCCTGCACTGAGGGACCGGAAGTCACTCCTCAAAGTAATGGGCATAAGTGATCCCACTGCCTCAGCCACCCAAGTATCTGGGACTACAGGTGCACCTCACAGTGGCCAGGTGAGATATATATGTATATATTGTCTCACTGTGTTGCCAGCCAGGCTGGCCTCAAACTCTCAGCTTCAAGTGAGCCTCCTACTGTAGCCTCCCAAAGTGACGGTTTTACAGGCATGGGTCACAACACATGATCAACATATTCAGTAACTAACTTTCCTTAACCTAAAGATAATTACTTCTCAATCATTACCTGAACCTTCACTGAAATATTCCTAGCTGTGACTGAGTTTCATTTTCATTTGCAATGTTGAAAACTGGGCCTCCATGAGAGTAAATTGCGTAGAAACCACTGAGGACAGCGAAACTACCACAGGCCAGCCCTGCCCAGCTGGCACACTGAGGTCGCTCCCTCAAGGACACCCACAGGAGCCCGACTCACCATAGCCTGCGCTGAGGGACCGGAAGTCGCTCCTCCATCAGGAACTGCGTGTGGGAGTCCCGGCCTAGTGGGACACACTGTGGGAGTCCTGCGACCTCCCTGTCCCGGCTGCACTTCCCACTCCAGGTGCCCTGGGACCTGCAGAGGACCTGGGACCTCCCGGAAACCGGCGGGCGCTCTGGCACATGCGCTTGGTGCCCTTGGGCTCAACCCTGCAGGTCCCCCACGCTGTGGCTCTCGCTGTGTCGCCTGACCATGGGGACCTCGCCGCTGGCTGGGCAGCTGTGCGTGCATGTATCAGTCACATAGCTCACGACGCTGTGCGTTTGCTGGCACGGGGTTCCGGCTGCGTCTACACTGGAGCTCAGACTCTGCACGCTGAGCGCGGGCACCTGCTGAGGTAGCTGAGCACATGACAGCTGCCACGCAGCCTCCCCAGCCTGGCCCAGAGGGAGATCACTGCCCCAGGAAACGCTCTGCCCAGGGTCACTTCCGGTCTGGGAGCCAACCCACCCTAGGAAGCCGCGAAAACACATCCTCTTTGTGTTTCTTATTTTGAATTCACACCTTGTCCTGTGTGTGATTCTGGGCTCAGAGTGAGGGTGTGACTGCTGAATGTGAGGTAGAATCACTAGATCCGTCTAGTCAACACGTCAATGACCTAATGAACTCATTTCTTGTGTTCAGAACATTTTTCATCACTCTCAACGATTATGGGAAGCAAAATAAATTATTTTAGCTATATTCACAACCCAGTGCAATAGACCTCAAAAAAATTATCCTAATTGAGGCTTTGTACCCTTTGCTCATCATCCCGCTATTCCCTTCGCCCCGGCATCTGGTAACCACCTTTCTATTCCCTGCTTTTATGACTTTTAGTGTTTGAAATTCCATACATATAAATTATATGTTAATCATAGAGCCTTTGTCTATCTGCTCCTGGCTGATTTCATTTAGAACAATGTTTTTCAGTTCTACCCATGTTCTCCCAAATGACAGCATTTCTTTCTTTTCTTCCTTTCCTTGAGTGGCTTGCATTCCATTGTGCCATCGTGTACAGACCTCATTTTCTGTATCGACCCATCTGTTGATGGACATGCAGGTTGACTCCACACCTAGATCACTGTGAAGAGTGCTGCAATAGACACGGGACTGCACACATCTGTTTGACATACTGATTTCACATGTTCTGGGGTAAATACCCAGAAGTGGAATAGCAACATCTTATGGTGATTCTAGTGTGAGATTTTCAAGGAACCCCCATACCATGTTCTCTATTGGCAGTACTAACTTACATTTTCATCAACAGCACAAGAGTTCTATTTTCTCCACTTCCTAGCTAGATATTACATTTCATCAATTTGATAATAACCATACTAACATGAGTGAGGTGATAGCTCATTGAGGTTTAATTTGCAATTCCCTAATAGACAGTGATATTGAACATTTTATTAACAAATCTGTTGGTCTTTCATAATTCTTCTTTTGGGAAATGCATACTCAGACCTCTTGCTCATGGTGCCATTGCTTATGTTTCTCCTATAGAGTTTTTACATTTATTTACATATTATGAATATTAACCGCTTATCAGATCAATAGCTTGCAAACATTTCCTCCCAGTATGTAGGTTGTCTTCACTTTGTTAATTGTCACCTTTCTTCTGCAGAAAGTTTATAGTTTGATTCAATCCCATTTGATGACTTTGTTTTGTGTCTTCTTGGATTTGGGGACTAAACTTAAGAATGCATTGCCCAGATGAATATTGTGTGGTCAGCCATCACCCGTCCCTTGGCCAATATTCTCTTCAAGAAGTTTTACCATTTCAGGTTGTATGCTTATCTAAAATTCATTTTCAGTGTATTTTTGCATATTGTGTGACAACAGGTTCATTTTTATTCTGTATGTGGATATTCAATTTTCCCAACATCATTTATAAACAGGCCATCCTTCATCTTTGTGTATTCTTTGAAAAATTGACAATAAGAAATTGATTATAAATCTGGGAACTATATGCTGTTCTGTTGATTGACTTTATGCACTTTTATGCCAGTGCTGTGCAGTTTTATGTCCCTCATTCTGTAGTATAGTTTGAAAGCAGGTAGTGTGATGCATCTGAATTTGTTCTGTTTTCTCATACTTTTTTTACTTCTAAGTTGTTGTTAGGATTTTGTGTTATTTTATTAATAATGTAAAATTACATTAAAATGTTGAAAAAGATTACATTGAATGTGCAGAGGACTTTGGACAGCATGAACATTCTAACATTATCTATTCCTTCAGTCTATCAACATAGATGTCTTTCTATGCATGAGTGTTTCTTTATTTTCCTTCATGAAATTTTTATAGACTTAATTGTGCAGGTCTTTCATCTCCTGCGCTAACCTTATTCTTAATTACTGTAAAATTTTTAGCTATTATAAATGGTATTGGTCTCTTCATTTTGTGGAAAGTTCACTGATTGTGTATAGAATGCTACGGATTTTTGCATGTTCGTTTTTACCCACATTCATCATTGCATTCATCTATTAATATTGGATCTAACAAGTTTTACTGTGGAGTCTTTAGGACATTCTAGATGATGTGGCCAACAAACAATGACAACCTTACTTCTTCCTTGACTACTTGTATGTCTTTTATTTCCTTCTATTGCCTAATTACTATGATAAGAACTTCTGATACTATGTTGAAAATAAGTGGCAAGAGATATCATTCTTACTTTGTTCCAGATATTAGAGGAAAGGGTTTCAATTTTTGTTGAATCATTTCTTTATTAAAAGATTGGTATAATGTTAGCGGTGGGCTTATCATATATGACCTTTATTGGAGTTTTGTACATCCCTTCTATATCTAATTTTGGAGATATTTTGTTTTTAATCCAGAAAATATGTTAAATTTTGTTAATTATTTTTCTGCATCTCATGATATGATTTAAACATTTTATCATATATTCTGATAATGTGATACATCACACTTATTGAGTTGCGTATGTTGAATCATCCTTGCATCCCAGGGATAAATCACGTTTTGACCGGTTGACTTATACCAGATGTGATATGAAATTCAATTTGCTTTATTTTGCTAATACATTTTTCATGTATGTTTATCAAGGATATTGGCATATAATTTTATTTTCCTTTGATGTGCTTCACTGGCTTTGTTATCAGGGTAATGCAGGTCTCATAGAAAGAATTTGGAAGTACTCCCCGAGATTCATTTTTTGCAAGAGTTCATGAAGGATCGGTGTTATTTCCTCATTAAATGTTTGAGGGAATCTTTGATGAAGCTATCAGATCCTGGATGTTACTTTGTTGTGAAAATTTAATTAATAACTTAATGTCTTTACCAATTGTTTTTCTTTTCAGATAGTCTATGTCTTCAGGAATTGATAGAAATACATTGTCTGGCTCTATTCATTATTCATTTCTTGTAGTTTGTCCAATTCTTTGGTGCATAATTATTCATAATAATCCACTATCGTTCTGTGTATTTCTGTGCTATTAGTTTATTAGTATTATTATTTCAGAACATTACAGAGGTACAAACACTTTGGTTACATATGATGCCTTTGTACCATCTGAGTCAGAGCTACAAGCATGCCCATCCCCCACAAAGTGTTCACTGCTCCCATTAGGTGAGAATGTGCCCCTCCCCCTGGCCCAACCCTGGTTGCTGCCTCCACATGCCCTGCAGGATTCGTGTCACTGCCAGCTGATGCTGAGGATGCTGAGCAGCTGGACTCACACTCATCATTAGGGCGGGGTCCACACGGTGCAGCCACTTTGGAAGGCAGATTCATTGTTTCTTACACAGCGAAGCCAAGTCTAATAACACAGCCTAGCAGATTTCATTTAAGAAACGGCCAAACTGGGTTGAAATAGCATCCATGTAAAATCTGCATGGGGATGCTTCATTTTAACTTGCTGAGAACTGTAAACAACAAAGGTCTCCTTTGGTACATTGTTGCATAAACAAACTGTGGTATGTTCGCAAAATGGAGTATTTTCTAATTGGCCCTCCTTTGGTGATAATGAGAGAGCTATCTTTTGGCTCTCTATTCTCTTGAATGATCTCAAATTAATCTACAAAGTTTCTTACTAAAATTTTCTATTTTATAAAAAATTACCAAGTGGGCTTTTCTTTCTGTTGGTATCTTCCCTTTGCCACCATTCTCTTCTTAATTGTGACATTGATATCTCCTTTAGTTTTTTTTTTTTTTTTTTTTTCATTTTACTTCCTGAGAATATTATAAAGATTGTTTATGTTGTTCACATGTTCATTTCTGGATATGAGCCACAAAGTGAGAAAAAAACAAGAACAGAGAAAGTTTACATTTTCTCACCACATCGTGACTTGTGAAAAGAATTTCAAATGAGTTGTCTTATTTTTATTTTGGAACCCACTTTTGGGTACTGTCATTGCTTTTAAGAATCTTAAATTGGTCAAGTTGAATAGAAATTCATTTAACCAGTCCCTGGCAGTAATGGTCTCAGTGCCGCTCCTTGGGCTCTCCACACTGGAAATTGAGTGAGAATCCCACATTCAGCACAGGGAGGTCAGATAGCCTTCCTGTCTAGCGGGGTGCCTCCTTTCCACCCCAGACAAATCCCATGAGATTAGGCATCTGCTAAAGTCACTGAATCCCTCTCTCCTGTTATAGATACCTCTTGCCCAGCCCATACTGAGTTGCAGCCTCTTCTTAGACTTCTGACATGGCCTAGATCCTGCAGGGAGGTTGACATGCAAGAGGGCTTTTCTATAACAGTGATGGCCCTTGTTCCTACCAATTCCCACTGTTGAAGATGGAGGTCCCTGTTTCCATGCAGAGGTAGAGCACAGCCCCAAACTGTGAGGCAGTCACAGCTCTGGACCCTGCACCACGGCCCACACTACAGTCTAGGAGAGTCTCTCCACAGATCCAACAGGCTGATGATGCAACATCAGAGAATCCTCAAACACTTCCTTAATGAGCTGAGAAACTGCAGAGCTTACCCTCCCATGTCAGTGCAAGAGAGCAGCTGGCCAGGGCTGGCTCGCATATCACCAGTCCAGGCTCAGCAGCTCCCACACCTCCCAGCACTGGGTCACCAGGAACCACTGGCTCTGCCTCTTGTACCATCCGGGACTCACATGCAAATCACCCTGGGTGCAGGCAGAACAAATCCCCCTCACAGGCTGGGGCAGCACGGTGATCTTCATCCTGCAGAGCCATGCCGATGCCGTGGACCCTCCTCTGCCTGGTGGCAGCTCCGCTGGGTGAGGGTCTAGGGGGCTCCAGGTGTTTACATGGGCCTTGTCGTGGGATGAGGCACACTCACTGTGACTCTCTTTGTCCCCAGGTGTCTTGTCTGAGCTGACCCTGCAGGAGTCAGGCCCAGGACTGGTCACACCCTCCCAGACCCTGTCCCTCACCTGCTCTGTCTCTGGGGGCTCTGTCACCAGCAGTTACTACTGGCACTGGATCCGCCAGCGTCCTGGGAGAGCTCTAGAGTGGATGGGGTACTGGACAGGAAGCACAAGCTACAACCCAGCTTTCCAAGGCCGCATTTCCATAACAGCTGACACATCCAAGAACCAGTTCTCCCTGCAGCTGAGTTCCCTGACCGCCGAGGACACAGCCTTGTATTACTGTGCAAGATACACAGTGAGGGGACTTCAGTGTGAGCCCAGACACAAACCTCCTACGCAGAGGAGTGAAGGACACCAGGGGGCGCATGGGGCCACTTCTGCCAGGCATCAGCTGAGGCCAGGTGCAAGGAAGGAAATGGAGTGAGGTGAACACCTTTCTCCTGCCTTCTTGACAGGTTGAGTTCCTCCCCCCTTGCCTTTTCTACATCCACCCCAGGAGGCTCCTGCTCTGCATGGCTCTGGGATTTACTTCGTTGTGAGTCCTGAAAGACCCCCTTAAATCTGTTAAAAGTCGCATTGGGTGTTGACACTGAGCAAGAACAGAGAACTGGGGGACTGCCCTGGACGATGGCACTGGGCACGCAGACTCCAAGCAGCACCCACACAGTGTTCTCAGGAGATACACAAGGAAAACACACGTGCTGTCAATCCAGAAGAGCTGGTGTGGAAACACACACTGGGCGCACTGTGTTCTGGCAAGGTTAGTAGACGACATGGGGGTGAGGGTATGCGTTTCTGCAGAAGGAAAGGCAGGAGAGAAAACGTGAACTTATGCTGTGTAACTATTGTAACATAGCTTTGGGTTAACTTAATGGCTTTTATTGCCTGGTGACAAGAAATTAACTAAATAAAAGGGATTGATGACAGTGCAATAATTATCTTCAAATATAAATTAAGAGCATTTGTAATATGTGCTTTATAAAAGAAAGTGTGATAAATCATGAAGTTCAGGCAACATTTTTGACTAAATTAATTCTTAACAAATGATGTGTCAAAGAACCTTTGTTTAAAAACGACTACATGTGCGCTCACCCCACTTCTGGTATACATAGCCGCAAGATGAATTCTCTCCCTTGGCAACCATGGTTAATGCCAGAAAATCTACAAACTCACAGTTGCTGGACCTTTCAGAGATCTGAAGTGCACAAGTGAGGAACTGAACAGGACTCCACAGAGTGACCACCCTCCAGAGGAACAGGGCAGTGTCCCCTTCAGTCGAATGTCAGCATTAGACAGCCTGTCACAGAAGTGGGTGGGTGAGCATTGAGGGTCTTCACTAGCTGCAGAGGCTGCACGTGGGAACCCAGAGCCAAGGGTGACTCAGCACCTTCTCAGGGGTCACCAGTGGGTGCTGCTGGGATAATAGTGATGAGGGCAGAAAACTCCTGAGACACCTGTGGAGATAAGGTATACAGCTGTTGCTCAAATGCAGTGACTACTAGCATGAGTCTCCACCACCCAAGTTGCCATGGTTTGAATGCCCCTTAAAATCTCTTGTTGGCATTTATTTGGTAATGGGATGGTATTGGGCGGTGGGATCTTTACGAGGCAGTTAAGTCAGGAAAGCCCTGCTATGTGCGTGGACTGAGGCCATTACCCAGGGACTGGGTTTGCTGTGGGTTCAACCCATCCCCATGTCCTCTGTCTCACATTCTTTTCTGCCATTGGATGTTTTCCCCCTTGTTAGGATGCAGCAAGGACGTTCACAACAGATGTGGCCCCTAGATACTGGAAATTTCTGCCTTCAGATTTGTAAGAAAAATAAATCCCCTTTATTTATAAATAACCCAGTCTGTGGCATTCTGTTATAGCAGCAGAACAAACTGAGACAGAAAACTAGCACCAAATAATAAGGGTTGTTACCACAACAAATAGCCTACATGAGGAAGCCACTTTGAAACTGAGCAATGGGAAGCGGTGGAAGGATTTGGAGAGACAGGCTAGAAAAAGCCCAACTTGCCACACATGGAGCATCCAGGGTGGTTCTGGGGAGGAAGGGTGCAAAGAAGAGAACAGCTGAGGGAAAACCTGAATTGTCTTGGGGCTTACCTAAGTGTTCATGAATGGAATGCTGATGGAATTATGAACAGTAGATGCTATTCTGACGAGGTCCCAAATGGAAATGAGGCTCAAACTACTGTAAATTATAATGAAAATGTCCATATTATACAGTAGCATAGAACTGGTTAACTATGTCCATGCCAGAGGTGCCACAGAAGGCAGCAATGAAAAAATGACAAGCTAGGCTATATGGCAGAGCAGATGTCCAATGAGAAAAACATTAAAGTTGCTGTGAGACTACATTTAACTGTTTATTGAAAGTTGTGAGAGGAAACAGGGCAGAAATATTTAGAAAATGTACACCCTGGCCACATAAAGGGTGAAAACCCATGTCTGGATTGGTCAAGCAATCATTTGCCAAAGAGTTTGGCAAGGACAGAATGGGAAGTTTCCATCATATTTGCCGAGACAACGGGATGAAAACTCTGATGGCATCTCAGGGATCTTCAAGGCTTCCCACTGCACCTCAGGCTGCAAGCATGAGGAGGGCAGGATGGTTTGAGCACACAGGACTGGGGGCCACGGCATGGCTTGTTGCCCAGTGCCACATGAAGTCTATGCCCCCTGCACCCTGGCACGGCACCCAGCGAGCACCCAGCTGTGCCTCAAGGGACCCAGTGTGGGGCTAAACCCACAGCTCAGGAAGGTACAAGTGGTAAAACTTGGTGGGGTCCAGGTGTTGCTAATTGTGCAGGTGCACAGAATGCAAGCATGGTGAAGGCATGGCTTCCTCTGTTGGAGCAGGCCGTCAGGAAGGAGCAGGTGAAGGAAAGGGAAAGACAATCAACAGCCCTTGAACAAACTAACCCGAGGAGAAGACAGGAAACATTAATCTCCCAGAACTGCACAAGTACAAAGTGACTCTCCCCGTGACACATGTGTAAGAGCACAATGAACACTGCCTGCTCAGTCTTCTGAGTCTTCCACAGACAAAAATATCCACCGCTTGGTGTGGGGCAGCTTCTGTTTTCAAGCTGTTTGCTCACTTCTTGGGAGCTTCCTCTGCTTCTGCACAGCCTTTCCTTAGCCTGTCCCTTTTCACAAGTAAGTTCCACTATCGCTCAGTTTTGTGAAAGTCCTGAGATTCCTTTCTGTAACGTTGGATGTAACTTTGACACCTGTGACACCTCCACCCAGATTTCAGAGGATTTCACTGGCAGTCTGGGTACTCAGACAGAAACTGTCACCTGTGAAGCTGCCACAGACAGTGCCATAGATAGTGCCCACATTCCTAGTGAAGCCCTGGGAGACCCCAGACTGCACAGCCTCCAGTGGCAATGCCAGCCTGACAGAGCTGTGGCAGGTGATTGCAGCCTGTGAGAGCTGCTGTGTGCTCTGCACCTGGTGAAGCCAGGGGGATGGGGCTGCCCAAGGCTTTGGGGGCCAACTCCTGCCCCAGCCTGCCCAGGAAGCTGGACGTAGAACCTAAGGAGATTATTGTTTTTTTCACATTTAAGACTTAATATTGCTTTCCCTGTTGGATTTTGGACTTATTTGGGACAAATTACCCATCTCTTCTTACCTATCTCCCTCTTTTAGAGTGGCGATGCTTATCCTATGCCTGTCCTAATGCTATATTTTGGAATTCAATATCTTGTTTGGACCTTATGGGATCACAGCTAGAGGAATTTGCTGTGACTCTCATTCATATCTGATTCAGATGACTCTGTGGACTTTGATCTTTTTGTTGATCCTGGAATGAGATAAGACTTTGGGGCTACTGAGATGGAATGAAGCATTTTGTGTTTGAGAAGAAAAATGTTGAGTTCAGAGGCAGAATTCTGTGGTTTGAATGTCCACTCCAGGACTAGTGTGCAATGTCATTGTCCCTGCAACAGCACTGGGAAGTGGGACTTTAGAGGTGAGTAGGTCTTGGGGGCTCTGCCCTCCTGGGTGGGTCAATGTTGCTATGACAGGTTTGGTTGTGTGAAATGTTCAGCCCATGTTGCCCTCCCTGTTCATGTTCCCTCCCAGTGCACAATGACTGCTACTATGTTATACCATGACAAGAGGGCCCTCCCCAGAGGTGGCTCCTGGGTCTCAGAATTCCCAGTCTCCAGAGTCATTAGCCAAGTGAATTCTCCTTCTTTATAAGCTACCCCCATCCATTGTATTCTGTTATAGCAGCCGAAAACAGGCTGAGTCTTAAATCACTGTGGCATCAACTCAAAAATCCAAGTCCAGAGTGACATCCAAATCAGATATAAAGACACATGTGGCACACTAATTGGGTCCAGAGGATTAAATGACTGGGGAAGTGGCAGGGAGCTATCATGACCTCCTGAAACCATAACAAAAGTCTTTCTTTCTGGGTAGGGGTAGAATATACATCTAGAATGGAATTTTATTTGGCATTACATAGTAATGAAACTAACATCTCTATCCTCACACTGTACTGAGGTCACCAGCGAAGTCAGAGCTGTGGTTTAGAATAAGATGAGATTTTTGGTCTTCTCCTTTGCCTGGGAACCTCTCCAGGTGAGTGAGCATCTCATATGCTAAGCATGGGTCTGGGGCTGGTTGTGGCTGCAGGTGAGTGACAGGGACTAATGTCCCTGCCCCCAGTGTGTGCACATCCCTCACACAGTGATATGAACCTGTGCCTTTGGTAGTCACGGATCTCAGATTCATGGACAAGTAGCTCATAGGTGTGTCACTGGCAGAGTTGATTTTACTCAGCCAGGCCATAGTACACGCATCATAGCATATTCTTGACAGCTGTTGCATCCCCTTTTACAGAGATCAGAGGATCCAGCTCCACAGTAACTGCTGCTGCGGTGGAGAATCCAGTGACAGGACAGGTGAGGGAGAGGCCTGTGTGGGCTTCACAAGTCCAGGGCCCAACTACTAAGGCTGCACCTCGGACAGGACACAGAGACCAGCCCCAGGAGCCAGCACAGAGGGGGTTGGGGAAGGGACTCGATGTTGGGATCAGGAATTTCCTCTCTATGCTCTCAGATTCCTCCTAGAAGTAATTCCTGTTTTATTATCTGTGGCTCCAGTTTCTCATGTTATCATTGCAGGCAACATATGAGGAATGAACATGGTTTGTTTGCAGGTGAGATGTTGGCAGTGATGAGGAACCTTTCCTTCACTGTGCTCCCCTGACCCATATTTCCTTCTTGACACAGGGAACTCCCTGAGGATGCTCACGTCCCCTTGTGACTGAGGAGCATTTCCCACACAGAGAAACGCCAGTGTAGCCCCTGCGCTCTGTGCTGAGCCTCTGTCTGCCTTCAGACAGGTGCGCAATTGGTCCAAACATGGTGTGACTGATTTTATCAGCAACCTTCCCTGGACAACCTTCTTAAAATTACACAATCTCACCTCCCATGCAGATGAAACACGTTTGTTTTATCTCCAGAGGCAAACTGCAAGAGATGAATGCCCTGGATGCCTCCTGATTTTGCCAGTCAGATTCTTCCTTATCCCATTCTAAGCAAATAATTCTAAATCTTGCTCTCACTGATATGATTAATTAATATTGTGGATATAGAATCTAAATGATCTTTTTTCACAAATCTTCCTGCACAACCAGTCATAGCTGGACTACTCAATATCCACTTAGGCCTCCTCACTATACGCTTGTTAATTCTTTGTCCTGTCAGGTGAGCTCCGCATCTCTCACATCCTCTTGATGCTTAATCCGTGTCGACAAGCCTCTTAAATATTACACGTTATCAGCTATTAGCCTAGATAACTAAACTCACTAAACTCTAAGACTAGTAATAGCATAGAGTCCCCCCCCCCAAATATATTAGTCTTGAAAATGCATCAGCACCTCCATGCAACTAAAAGCTGTTCCCCTGGGTCAGAGTGTGAAGGAAAAATCATATTTCAATGACTTTATGGAGTCCAACTAATGTTGCCCTACCAGTTTCTGTGCTGGCTGTGTCAATATCAAGCCTCTTCCAGCTTGAGCATAGACTATGAGCAAAGCTGCCTCCCAGCAAGCCTGACCTAGGTCCTCCTGCTAATTGGCTGAGCTGACAGTGGCATACATCACCCCAGTCTGTCAGCATAGCTCCATCCTGCAGGGACACCCATTGTCCACATGGTAGCAAGTTGATTACTTGTGACCACATTCCCTCTTGAGAGGCAGTGATCTGTCCAAACCAAAACTTAGCAGCATTGTAATGTCAGTTTGCTTTTCCTGCCACAGCGCTTCTGTCAGAACCACTGCTCAGCTTCTGATGTGCGTGTCTCTTATTGCAATCGTGTATGGTGTTGTTCAAGAGCAAGGAAAATCTGTCTGTCATTAGAGAATAGGAGATGCAGCCATGAGAATGTGAGCACAGGTTCCAATTGCACCACATTTTTCAGATTTTCCCAGAAACACACAGCAGGATAGAAAAAATAAAGGTCAGATTCAAGTCTCTGCAAATAATTCTGAGTGGGTCTGACCCACACATTTATGACACTGTCTTCCAGGAGGTAACATAATCCCTAAACCAAACCTATTGCAGGGGTTCCTAGGTGATTAAGGATGCAGCATGTGCCCCAAATAACATGCAATCCGGAGTGTTGTGGCACCTGGGTCTGCAAATCAGGGGCAGAAGTGAGAATAATTCCTTCCAACACAGCCGTGGTGACAACTTGTGAAATCCTTCCTCTTATTGCCATGATTGTAGGTTATGATTAGTTAGAAGTCCTGGTTCCCAAGTAGGATCACTCCTACAGGAGCACAATGTGCTCCCCTGAATCTGAGACCTGGACTGATGCCCCACAATTGGGGTGCTCATGAGTGTGGAATAGTCAACAATGAAAGACACTCACCCACTGACAGACATTAACTCTGCTTTGGAAGCTAAGCATGTGTGTATCCATGGAGGCACGGGAAATCCCTCAGGCCTAGGCATTTTCTGTGGTTTCTCCACTGCATTCAACACTGGGGAGGTCAATTGCATCAAACACATGCCTGAGGATGGCCAAGGGACCAAGGACAATGGCTCTGCAGTGCTCAGGCCTGAGTCACTCCATCAGGGAACAACACACAGAAACCCTCACTGCAAAGTGCTGGCATGTATTAGAAGGAGCCAGAGTGGAGGTGGGAGGGGACACTAGTGAATGTCAAGTATGACTACAGGGCCAACTGCAGCAGTGGACAGTGGAGTCCAAACACTCACACTCACATTGTGACTTCAACAAAGATTAGGGCTGCCTCCTGTCCCAAGCATGTGGCAGCCCCATAGACTGAACCTGGGCCTGTGTGGACCTGCCTGGCAAGAGGGAAATATAAGGACAAACTTCACTGGATTCCTTCTTGGCCTCACTCATCAGCCCTGGGACAAACACAGAGGAAGCAGTAGTTGAATTTGACAATTTATGAGAACCTGAATCCCCTCAGCCGAGTGAGGTGTACATCACAGGTGATGCACAACTCAGTTGAGGGGAGTGGAGACTCTGAGGCCCAAAGTTTGATGCACATATGAAGCTGTAACACTAGAATGCTGCAAAATCCCGTCATGTTCTCATTACTAAAGGGAGATACTAGAGACCTCAATGTCCACATTGGTACTGCAGTTGGTTCAGGGGAGAAGTTGGGTTCAGTGGTGAGGAGCACAGGCCCAGATGCTTTGCGTACCTCTCACTAGGTATGTGCCTACATATCTTGAGCACATTGCAAAACTCCTCCATTCTTCTCTTAGTATGGTTTCATCTGTAAAATATGACATTTGAACTACACCAGGATGTTCACCTCTTCTATAGACCCTGCCCTAACTCAGGCATCCCCACCAAGTGCTTGCTATATAGCAGGGGACATGCAAATAGGGCCCTCCCTCTGCTGGTGAAAACCAGCTTAGCCCTCACCCTGCAGCTCTGGGAGAGGAGCCCCAGCCCCAGCATTTCCAGGTGTTCCCATTTGGTGATCAGGACTGAACACACAGACTCACCATGGAGTCTGGGCTGAGCTGGGTTTTCCTTGTTGCTCTGTTACAAGGTAATTCCTGGCAAACTCACAGATATTGAGTGCATGAGTGGATGTTAGTGATATAAACAGTGTGTGTTTGTGTGTGTGTGTGTGTGTGTGTGTGTGTGGCAGTTTCTGACCAGGATGTGTCTGTGTTTGCAGGTGTCCAGTGTGATGTGCAGCTGGTGGAGTCTGGAGGAGGCTTGGTCCAGCCTGGGGGGGTCCCTGAGACTATCCTGTGCAGCCTCTGGATTCACCTTCAGTGGCTACTACATGAACTGGGTCCGCCAGGCTCCAGTTAAGGGGCTGCAGTGGGTCTCAGGAATTAGTAATAGTGGTGGTAGCACATACTATGCAGACACTGTGAAGGGCCGATTCACCATCTCCAGGGACAATGGCAAGAACACACTGTATGTGCAAATGAACAATCTCAGAGCCGAGGACTCAGCCATGTACTACTGTGCGAGTGACACAGTGAAGGAACCTCAGTTTGAGCCTAGACACAAACATCCTGTGGGTGTAGCGTACCACCAGGGGGTGCCCGTGGCCCTGTGAGCCCTGAAGCACGTGCAGGTGGAGGTTAAGCCAACTGCAAGTTCTCTGTCAGGCACTGAGCTTTCTCTCCATCTAGCAGTTTCTAGGGACTGTCTCTAGATTTGTGATATAGACCTGCTAAGTGTGTCGGCATCAACTCCCTCACCTGTGGCTTTGGAGGGAGAGGAGGATGGACACTCATGTGTTGTGAATTCTGGGTGACAGCAATTGGGGAGTCTGGCTAGGGATGTGTGGTATCTCTAGTGCTGGCCATAGGCTGAAGCTGCCGTCCAATTAGGTGTGGCATGGTGGCTAAGGGTCATGTTGTTCTTTATGATGTGGCAGCACTCACACTTGCACACAGTGAACCGTAGGTGGCCTCATTACTCTTTTGGTTGTGGAGTTGTCAGGCTGGACTGGGAACCCCTCGACAAACCTGTCTCCCTCCTGTACTGTGTCTTTATTCTCCGTCACAGCCAGTGCTTCTCCATGTTCCACAGTGCACCTGTCACCAGGAGACAGTTTGGTGCACACGATTTTAGGAGGAGAGGGTGCACCCAGTTCTGGGGTCAATATAGCCCCATTTGGCAATTCTTGCTTTCACTGCTTGTGCTCTTCATGTAATACCCAAGGAGTTTTTGCCAAACCTAAAACCTTGAATATTCTCTGCTCTCTTGTTCTTCTGGCTTATAGTTTCAGGTCTTATGTTTAGGTATTTTCCCCAAAGCCATTTGTTAAGGATACTATATTTACTTTGTCAAATGGTCAATTAAATCACAACAAAAAAAGCAATTGGCAACATTCAATAACCTTTAATGACAGAAGAGCTCTCAACAAGAAACTAGAGGGAGAAGAAAACCACCTGAACATCATAACGAGCGTGGATAATGAGCCCACAGCAAACAGCACAGAAATGGGGAAAGACCGAACTTGTCTCCAAGACCTGGAACAAGAGTTGGGCTCTCACCCCTCCTCCTTCTATTCAACATTGCAGTGCAAGTCCTGCTAGAACAATTCTGCAAGAAAAGAAATAAAGTGTCTCCACACTGTAAAGAAAGGTGTAAAAGATTTCCTATTCTCAGGTCCGTGACTAGGGGCATGATCCTCCCTGAAGACGCACATTTTGTCTCAGTAAATATATATATTTTTCCATTTTCAGAAGAGCTTGAAAATGTATGTTTGCAGGTTGTCATTGTTCATGAGCCACCTAGATTTTCTTGGATATAACATTTAAAAACCAGATCTGGAAACATATATGTGTTTTCCTCTGTATAAAAGAGTGCATGTATGTTTGTGTGTGTGCATGTGCTCATTACATTGTTGCTCTAGATACGTCCAATCTCTATGCACAATTTTATGTGGAAATGCAGTCATTCTAGGATGGAGGAATCTCCACAGCCTGATGAGCATGAGCCATGTCCAGTGCAGGGGCAAAGTGAGGCTGGGTCAGAACCTGCTGGCAGCTGGATGTGCCCCTGAGAGTCCACTGCAACTGCCCACAGTCTCCTCAGTCATAGCTGATGAAGAGGGATGTCAGATGTGCTACTATCTGTCCCAACAGGGCTGACTGTGCACAAAGTCACAGCGTATTATTCATGGACAAATTCTACAATTCACACATGTGCACACTCACTGATGAGCACACACTTATTTACACAGTAAATGTAATTTCTTTTGCTTTAACAATTTTGTTCCTCCCGCTGCTGATCAAAGAGACATTAGATCAGAGCACTCCAGCATAGCACCCTGGTCTGCCCAAACACACACCTGTGTCTCAAAGGAAGGAGCGAGGACATCTGCCTTGTTCTCTACTCCCCTCCACCACGACTAGAGCCATAAGGGTGAGGGGCTCCTGGATGAGTGGCCAAGGAGAAGACTGTCTGCAGGAATGGGGGCCTCACAGTCTTGGCTGCATACAAACCACAGGACCCTTGGGGGACTTTGTGTCCTGATAGTACCAGGGCGGGTGTCCCCCATGGAGGACAGGTATGAAAGCCCACACCTGAGGGTTCCCTACTCCTTCCTCACCACAGATTCTTTCCTATTGAGTCCTGAGACCTGAGTCTACCCCAAAGGGTTAGGACCCAAGTTGGGTCCATGCAAATCCACCAGCTCCACCCTCTCCTGAGTTAAAAAGCCCAGCACAGAGCCTGGCTCAGTGACTCCTGTGCCACATCATTGATGTGCTTTGCCCCACCCTTCTTCTCTGACCACCCCTTTCTGTGAGTGCTCTGGTCAGGGACTCAGACAGGGATAAAATATCTCCTCTTCTTCCCGAACTGCTTCATCTTCCACCTGTGCTTTCTCCACAGGGGTCCTGTCGCAGGTGACCATGAAGGAGGCTGGCCCAGGGCTAGTGAAGCATCCCCAGACCCTCACACTAACATGCAGCTTCTCTGGGTTCTCACTAAGCCCCTATGGCATGGGTGTGGGCTCGGTCCACCAGCATGCAGGGAAGGCCCTGGAATGGCTCACGGACATTTGGTGGGAAGATGAAAGTACTACAGCCCATTCCTGAAGATTGGCTGACAGTCTCCAAGGACACCTCCAAAAACCAGCTGGTCCTAACAATCACCAGCATGTGCTCTGTTAGTCATGCACACAAGTGACATGCTGAACCCTGTTTTACAAGGATTCAAAATGACCAGCTCTAACTACATGTGCTACATGAACCATCCATGTAAACTTATGTGGTACTTGGACTTAGCTCCTGATGGGAGAGGAAGTGAGACACATAACACGTGCAGTGCCCAGGCTGTGGATGGCCAATGCGGCATTCAATGCTTACAAATGGGCTCCCAAGTACCCTGTAAGAGTGACTTATAAATAAATAATTTAATTAACAGTCTGGGAACTCATTTCTTGCACACACATAAATAGACCCTCATGGTGTAGGCAGCTGGTTCACACAGCACCTTTACACTAGTGGTGGCTACTGTCAAAGACAGAGAATCAGCTGGTAGGAACACAGGAACATGAAGAATCATAAACCCCAGGTCTGGGCAAGTTTATGACAAAGAAATTAGCTGAAGCCTTTCATCTTATTGACCAGAATTTGCTAAGCTTCAGGAGCAACATCCCAACAATGAGCATTTTACAAAGGTTTCCTGTGAAGTTAGTGAGAATATCGGCAGCTACAAGGTCATTTGTGTTGAAAAAAAGACAGGAAAATGCTGTGCAAACAACTCAGATACCTTCATCAAGAACATGACTTCCGTGCTAAGCTCCCTCCTCCTGCAGGAGGTGTGTCTATCTCTGCGCTGGAGTAGGATCATGGCTTAAACGTGTCCAGTGGTGAGGAGCACAGGATCAGATAGCAGGGCTCGCTCTGATCACACATGAGCTCCCGGCCACATCTCTCAGCCCCACCATGCTGCTGGGTTTACTTTATAAGGGAAAATTGAGAAAACTTAAACAACTACATCAAATGACCCATGCCCATGGGTAAACATGAAATAGGATTATATATGCTAAATAAATACTTAGGAAAACTCAAACTCATAATAGCACAGGACATTTCCTCTACTATGTTCATTGTCATGAACCTCCTCAGGAAACTTAAGGTATTGTGGGAACATTCCATGTCCTCAGGTGTCCCACACAGAGCTTGCTATATTGCAGGGGACATGCAAATATGGCCCTCCCTCTGATGATGAAACCCAGCCCACCCTCACCCTGCAGCTCTGGGAGAGGAGCCGCAGCCCCGGCATTCCCAGGTGTCCTCATTCAGTGATCAGGACTGAACACAGAGACTCACCATGGAGTCTGGGCTGAGCTGGGTTTTCCTTGTTGCTCTGTTACACGGTAATTCATGGAAAACTGGAGATATTGGTTGTGTGAGTGGATACCAGTGAGAGAAACAGCAGGTGTTTGTAGCAGTTTCTGACCAGGATGTGTCTGTGTTTGCAGATGTCCAGTGCGAAGTGCAGCTGATGGACTCTGGGAGAGGCTTGGTCCAGCCTGGGCAGTCCCTGAAACTCTCCTGTGCAGCCTCTGGATTCACCTTCAGTGACTAATACATATACTGGATTCGACAGTCTCCAGGGAAGGGGCTGGAGTGGGTCTCATGCTTTAATCCTGGCGGTGGTAGCACATACTATGCAGACACCATGAAGGGCCGATACACCATCTCCAGGGACAATGGCAAGAACTCGCTGCATCTGCAGATGAACAGTCTGAGAGCTGAAGACACGGCTGTATACTACTGTGCAAGAGCCACAGTGAGGGGACATCAGTGTGAGCCCAGACACAAACCCCTGCAGGGACATGTGGGTACTCTAGGGGGCCTGTGGAGCACAAGAAGCACAGTCAGCCCAGTACAGGTGTCCGTGAAGGGTGAGGGCTGGTTTCATCTCCATGAAACAGTCTCTGAATTCATGATTCTGTGCTTCCCTCCATAGTCTCGGAGTTAGATATGTTTGTGGTGATGAGAGAAAATATTGTCATATGCACAAAAGGCAGAGAGTGGCTTCCAGTCAGTTTCTCCTGTCCCCAAAGGTACATTAATTATCAACACTTGTGAATAAGTCTGAAAATTGATAAAAGATTTTCTCTTGGACAACACAATGCAGCACAGCACACAGGAGACAGCAAGCAGGACACAGGGCCCTTGGGACATCAGTGGCAGACGGCTCATCCCCCAGCTGGAGACCACAAAAAGGTTCCTTTACCACCTCAGGAGCAGGTGTGGATGGAAACTAAAGTTTCCTTTCAGACCCTGGAGTTTCCTGTCTCTGCCAGTCACTCTTCTTCCTCAGGATTTCATGGTTTTTTCTTTTAATGCCCTGGCTTCATTCATCTGAAATAGAATGACGTAGGACCTGAATTCAATTCAAAATTAAGCCTTTTTTTTTCAATTTTTGCTATGCATAAACCTTCACCAAAATATCTGGAGTATGAAATCACCCACCCTCAATCCACACCCTTGTACCACAAAAGGCTTTTCTGTTTGCTATGCTGTTTTGGTCATTCAGGAGCAAACACTTCTGCAGACATGGGGGTTTGTTTATCTCCTGCCTTTTGCCTACTTTGTGTGGGAAAGAACCATAATTTGAGTGTGTCCTCCCCACTGCCAGGTTCATGGTCCTCCCCCCCCCCGAGACAGTTCCTCCTCCTCATTAAGTTTAGAACATGTGTGACCATTTTTTCTTCAATATATTTTCTATATCTGGCCTTTTACTTCTATCCTTGGGATTCCAATCACATTTATAGGATACTATTTGATACTGATGTTCTTTTGTCTTCATGATTCTTTTCCTTTGCACTTTGCTTGTGTAGTTCCTTGCATCTATTTTCAACTCCATGATTTCTTTTGAAAGATGAGACAACCCATCTGGTTTGTTTGTCCAAGGCCTACTTGTACTGATTTTTTTCTTGAATACTCAATGTATTTTCACTTCACTTTTCCTTAAAATCCCCATTTATCTACCTATGTTAATTACCTTGTTTCCTAGTATAATTATGTTCCCTTAAATATTTTAATACATTAGCAATACATAGTCCTTTTGCATTTCCTAATTAAGACAGTTCTAATATGTGTCATTTATGAGTCTCATTCTCATAATTTCTCGATTATGACTTTGGCTTTCCATTTGGGACACCCTAGAATTTTTCTTGTTAGCTAGACATGCTTAGTTTGATGGTTGCCATTGATGTATTATTTCATTTTATGTATCTTTCTCCCTGTAAATGTACACAACTTACATTTTCCAGGCCTATACTGTGTGCGTGTGGAAGTTCGTGTGAGTATAGTCAGACTCTAGTCAGTTGAAGTGACTCTCTGCTATGACTGCAAAAGTGTTTAGACACTTCCACTGATACATAGTATGTGCTGCCTGCCTGGCTTTCTGTTTACACCCCATGTTCTAGAGACAATCTATTTCCACTTGCCCAGGTTAGTGTCGATTTTGCATTTACCTGACAGTGGTTGATGTAGTGGATGAGGTTGACCTGAGGAGGCCTTCTCTGACTTCCTCCCTGAGTGAGCTGAGTTCCTAGGTAGGCATCATGCCCCTTGGTCTGCACCGTGCCTTTGCATGTTGTCCTGTCCCTTCGGAAATGGTTACACTGCCCTGATACCCTTTTTGCGTTTTTCTTTTCCTGATTCTTTTTTCTCACAGCACAGGCAGTTCTACATCAGCCCCTTCAGCTTCAAGATTTTCTGCCTGTCCCTGAAGATCAAGGCTTTTGTTCCCGTGATGGAGAGGAGTCATGTTTCTGAGCATAACATTGGTGGTGACATCTCTTCCATTCCCATTTCCTGCGAGGTTCCCCAGTGGGCTAAGACACTGATTTCTGCCTCTTGTCCCTTGATGGGTAATTCTATAGATTTGTAGGAGACAGGGGAGGTGTGTCTGAATGCATTTCAGAAATGTGTTCTCCCTCCCTCTCGGACAGAACTATCTGTGAGTCCACAAGTTCATGATGTCTCCCCAGCCCTGGAGGAAAAAAACTCCAGTGGGGATAGAAGAGGAATTCCTGAACAATGTGACCACTGGGAAATTTAAACTGTTATCCCTGTATCAAATCCAGCTTCAACTGATCCAGCACCTATGTCTAGTATAGTCTTGTCCTAGCCCACATGCCATCTGGTGGACTGTGCCTATAAGCTAATGCTCTGGTTCTGGTTCTCCCCACAAGTACTGGTCTCTCTGCATATTTCAGGTTTGCTGATGGTCATATAACTTCCATTATCTGAAATAGTAAATAAAATGTGCTAATCTAATACTTGTGTAGGTCTGTTGATGTGAATGATGAGGATGGGTCTATTGTTGTAGTTGATGTAAAAAGAAGAGCTGTTTTCTCAGGTACCTCCTTCTCTCAGGTAAAGAGAAGCTTTATCCATATAGGAAGGTTTTGGAAACAATCCCAACATTAAGCAGTAGCTTAATAAACAAGCACTTTTTGTAAATGATCTATTAGAACACTACTCATCATTAGAAACAATGACTGTTTCATGCACACTGCAGTGTGGCAGCATCCACAGTATGTACTGAGAGTAAAATAAGTAAAAAAAAGCACCTGCTACATGATTCCACTATTATAAATTCGAGAGAGAGAAACTGAAGTAACATAAACTATATTAGCATGTGCCTGTGTAAATGAAGGGAGAGAGAAGGGGAAAGATGGAGAAATTTTAGAAGAAAAAGTGTAAACATTGAGGGAAATAAATTTCCTCAATATCACAGACAGGGCAACTATGACATCAATACCTTTAATTTATACAGTTAAAATATGTTAAGCAAACTACACATCAATTATATGTATTAAATATGAGAAAATAAATAGATGATTTGTTAGGGAAGGAATGATGGACAGATAGGTAAAAATAAGTGAAACATTAAGTACTTGACAAGTGATTCTGCATCGACCTTGTGTGTTTCAAATACTTTGCACATGTTATTTAATTAAAAATAGGAAAGCAAAAGTTTGCTTTATATTTTTATTACAGAATAAAGGATCAAGAAACCACTCTGTCTACAGTGGGTTCCAGGGTTGTCATTATAGGCATGGACACTGAACCTAAATATTCCCTGATATGTGTTCTTGAACATACCACGCAACTCTTGTGTGCTTCTGTGGTTGTGTTTATGTCTATAAATAAATAAAACATTGACACCTATGGCACATATTTTATGTGTGTTTCTAAATTTGATCAGTGAACAGGAGTTAGTTATTTATTACAGTACAATCACACAGTTTTTCTCTGAGCCTGGCCCTCACTCATGTGTCCCCACCCAGAGCTTGCTATATAGCAGGGGACATGCAATAGGACCCTCCCTCTGCGGATGAAAACCAGCCCAGCCCTCACCCTGCAGCTCTGGGAGAGGAGACCCAGCCCTGGCATTCCCAGGTGTCCCCATTCAGTGATCGGGACGGAACACAGAGACTCACCATGGAGTCTGGGCTATGCTGTGGTTTCCTTGTTGCTCTCTTAAAAGGTAATTCATGGAGAACTAGAGACATTGGATATACATCTCCTGGTGATGGTCACAGCCCAGGGGCAGAGAATGACTGAGTCAGTGAGGTGTAGTCATAACAGTATCCACCCTTCCCCTCCCAACACTTCCTCACCTCACCAGCATGATGAGATTGGGTGAAATCTCAGTGTGTGATGACAGAGTCTATCTGAGCAGGAGAATTTAGGGAAGCCAAGACACACAGGGGGACAAAACTCAGGTCACTAGAGGAACCTGGACCCTCTGAGAGCTACATGTTTGGCCCCACTCTTTCTTCATCCTCAGAGTCATTTCTTTCTCATCCTTTGAGGTATTTGTAAAGTTTCTCTTCTCCTCATGGAAATATTCAGCATTTCCTTGTGAATCCACTGGGCTCAACCAGGATCAGAACCAGGGACGCTCAGGTATCTTCTGGAGCACCCTGGGCTAGGGCAATTGCAGGGGTGACTAAGAAGTGCTTCTGCCCCTGTGCCAGATGCAGAGCCTGTGGGCCACTGGGCAAGAGGTCAGGAAGGGGAGATGACCAGCAGGCTGGGCACACAAGGATGGACAATGCCACCTTCCTTGCTGGTAAGGAGGGAGCCCTGTGGAAGCCTGGCCTCCCTCACAGGGCAGGAGCCACACTCACCAGGCTGCTGCCCCACCCAGGAGCTGACCCAGGTCAGCAGCACCACCTCAGCTGGCTGACATCTCCTCCTCTGAATTATCAGGACCTAACTTCCCTCAGTTGTGAGTTCTCAGTGGACCTCCAGCCCCTGGCTCACATCCCTGCTGGTCTCCACAGTGTCCAGAGTAGCAGTGAACTTAAGACATGCAATATCCTGCACTTTTATGGCCTCTGTGGTTGGCACCAGTGAGTTCCTGGGCACAGCCTGTGTTTGGGGCCAGACACAGCCCCCTCCTCTGGGAAGAAGGCACTGGGAAGTCACATTGCAAGGGGTCATGCTATGGGAAGGGAGATCTGGGGCCTTGATGCAATCCCCTGAGTCCCTCTCAGACCACGTGCAGCCCCTGCTCATCCCATGGGAGACACATGGGCCTATGTGCAGCATCCACTGAAGCCTGGACCTAGAAGCAGACATGTTTGCTCAACTGTGATTTTCAAGTGCAGCTCTTTTGTTCCTGAGACTAGAGAAGTGAAAACACAAGTCAGTCACCCCATGGAGTCCATCTGCCCAGGGGGGAGAGTAACATAATCCCCATAATAGATATCCAATGGGAGAAGGGGTGGATGGGGCCCCTCTCAGACCATGATTCTCAGGGACCCTGACCCACCCAGCTCTCCCTCCCAGGTCCCCTGTTCTAAGATCGGGTCCTGCTTCTGCTCCTGAGGAGACACCTTGTCCAGGTCCCCAGGACTGTGATCTCAGGCTTCTGGTTTTGTCTCTGAGAGGGGGACCTGCTGAGCTGTAGGGCCAGTGTGGCCCTCTCCACAGTGCAGGCACCTCGGTGTTGTCTGCACTGACTGCACATGGCTTGGCCAGCTGTGAACCCCAGTGGCAAACTTGAACCCTACTCAGGGGCATCTGCAGGGTCCCTCTTGCTGGCAAAACAGGCAAACCCACAGCATGTCCAGGTCCCTTTCTCCAGTTGTGAGGTGTTTGCTGTGGTCTGTCTGACAAGGGCACATACCCAGGCCTAGGTCAGTGTGTGGGCTTGACCCATGTGCGACATACAAGGAAGAAGAGAAGTGTCTCTCCTACAGCTGTGAACACTGGCCACAGTGTGTGTGTGTGTGTGTGTGTGTGTGTGCCCATGCGCTGCAGGATTAGCAGTGTGGTGGGCACTGATCTGGCCCCAGGAGCTGTGAGTTAAAGTGTTCTCTGATTTGCCATTTAACCAGAGGAACTTAAAGGAGATATGAGGCTGCTACAAAGCCCCTGAGGGTTTCTGGACCCCTGTGTGTGTGACCATAATAGGGCATGTGGAGCTCCAGGGAAGGGGCTCCCTGATGGTTTCATAGAATCCTTGCTTGGGGCCTCCCTGCAGAGTTCCCTGGGTTTAGAAAGGCCAGTTTACAGTCAAAAGCACATGCTGTCAGTGAAGGGGCATGTGACCCGTGGCACAACCAGGTCACACTGGGCCAGGAACACAGGGAGGAAGTTATGTTCTGAGAGCCCAGAGGGAACCTCCCCTGCAGGTGGGGCTGTGTTGCAGGACGGACTCAGGAGCACACAGCAGGGACTGCTGCCCAGCAGCAGGTGCACAGGAGGCTGGCTGGGAGGGGTTTGCTCTTGGGGATTGGGTATTCCTTTTTTGAAAAAATCTAAAATAAGAATTTTATACGATGTATTGATATTTGTATGAATATCCTACTCAGCTGTGAGTGTTTATGTAACACAATACTTTAATGAAAGCCACGTTTACAAAGGGTCTCTTGCCCTCCTACATGTGTTAAGAGTAAGCAGCTGGAGGCAAGGGAAGCTTTTTACATATAAGTGGGTAGAAAATTTAAAGAATCTCACTGATCCTAATGACAAGACGTTCAGGTATCAAAGTGCAGAGATGGTCCCAGGGTTCTCCATACAATTCACATGTGGGTTCACAGTGAAGAACGTGTATTTGAGGCTTGTTCTTCAGTGGCAGGACCTTTGTGCACATAGAGTTCAAGGGGGTTGCAGGAATGCCTGTCCCCACCATCTCACTGTTGCGTGGCTCAGCTATCATCATGTTTCTCTTCCTTACGCTGGGGCAGGTCTGGGGCTATAAAATGCCCTGCCTCATGAATATGTAAATGACCCGAGGTCTGCTGAGGTAAATACAGCTATGCCTGTGCACTGAGAGCATCACTCCACAGCCACGTCCCTCCTCTAGAGAAGGCTCTGAGAGCTCAGCTCATCACCATGGACTGGACCTGGAGGATCCTCTTCCTGGTGGCAGCAGCTACATGTGAGGGACTCCCCAGTCCCAGGGTGAGGAAGGGACTGGAGCCAGCCAAGGTGGGTTCACCCACTCCTGTCTCTTCTGCACAGGTGCCCACTCCCAGGTCCAGCTGGTGCAGTCTGGGGCTGAGGTGAGGCCACCTGGGGCTTCCGTGAAGGTGTCCTGCAAGGCTTCTGGATACACCTTCACCAGCTACTATATGCACTGGGTGAGACAGGCCCCAGGACAAGGGCTGGAGTGGATGGGACGAATCAACCCTAGCAGTGGAGGAACAAACTACGCACAGAAGTTCCAGGGCCGAGTCACCATGACCAGGGACACATCAACAAGCACAGCCTACATGGAGCTGAGCAGTCTGAGATCCGAGGACACGGCTGTGTATTACTGTGCAAGAGACACAGTGTGACAACCCACATCCTGAGGGGGTCAGAAACCCTGAGGGAGACGCAGCTGTGCTGCAGATGAGAAAATGATGAGGAATATTAGGTTTAAATGTTTTACAATATGGGTTAATTAGTTGAGGAAAATGAATATTTGACACATGTATACATTCTAATTATATTGGAAAGGTTTCATTCAGTTGTCAGTGTATCAACAGAATTTAGAGAATGACAGAAGACTCCAGTTAATAAAGCTAGTACAAGCATTTCTACGGAGTTATTATTGTGAACATAAGTTTTAATATCAGTTGGATAAATAAACTGGAGTAAGAATCCTCAGGCACATGGTACATGCCTTTTAATACATAATAAATGGCCAAAATGTCTCCCAAAATGTCTTTCTTAATTACTTTAAATGAAATTTATTTTACAGTGGTTTTAAGTTCATGGTAACTTTGAGAGAAGGTACAAAGTTCTCATTCACACCTGGCCTGCACAGCCACAAACTTCCCCACTGTCAACATACTGCAAGAGATTCATAAATAGATTACAATGGAGGAACCTACATTGACACGTCATAATTACACCAAATCTACAGTTTACATTAGGATTCACCCTTGGTGTTGTCCCTTCTGTGGGTTCTGACTAATTTATACTGATATATATCTGTTATTCTGGTGCCGTAATTTATCAACTCATCTGTGTAAATTCCAAGGAAGGCAAACGACTGTGGCTAGGAAAAGAGGCCGCTCTAGGGAGGGTGGAAGAGGTTCAGCAGCTCAGGAAGCTGAGCCTGCCATCCTGAAGACATGCAGTGGGTCCCGCATGCTGTGCTGGCCTGTGCCCTCCTCAGAGGTGAAGGCCCCTCCCGTGTCCTCTGCAGAGCAGAGAGAGCCCAGGAGCCATCACTGCCCACGTGTGTTGTTGTCCCTCTCAGGGGAGGCACTCATGACTACCTGCCCATCCTAGGCCACGATGAGAAGGGCAGGGCAACTACTCTCTCCCCCAACAAAGTGGCATCAGGGGATTGACGGCTGGAGGGTATTGAGATTAGGACTTATGAGACAGTTGAGGGACGACAATTCAGTTGACTGTTCTGAGGTATTGAGCACATTCAAATGTAGGTGTGAGACCTTCCTTTGCTTTTGGCTTTAAGTAATTTCAGGAAGTTGGGGAGTGGGTTGCTTTCACCAATTAAAGTGTATTGGAACTTTAATAAGTTTTATCCAAACTTTTATATCATGTCTATGGAAATTTTTGCTTATTGAATAGAAAATATATTATATAAAGATATTTTCTGGGCGTATTCATCAAATATGATAGAAAAGTCAATGGTATAAACCAGATAGACACATTTGATGAAGAATACAGAAATATCTGCTGTGCATGTAACATTATAATCACTATGGTAAAGTCTCTTTAACTTGAAAGTGCATCATTTAAAAGTAGCAAGGAATGTTATTCATCTTAGCCTCATGTCCAACAATGAATAGCTGAGAGTTGGGGAAAATCTCCCTGTCCTAAGGTGTCGCCTCCAAGGTTCAGCGGCAGAAGTCAGGCTCAGGGCTGACGGAGCTATCACACAGACTCTCCCTCACCTGTATCATCTCTGGAGTTTTCACCACAAGCTGTGGTTACCGCTAGAGCTGTACCTGCCAGCCCTGCGAAAAGGGATGGGACTGGATCAGGAGCATATGTTATGAAAGGAGCACAAATTACAATTTGTCCCTCAAGAGCTCATTTGCCATGTGCCAGTCAATGTGCCAAACTGGTTGTCCCTGCAGCTGAGCTCTGTGAGCACAAAGGACAAGACCAGGATTCACTGTGGGAGACATAATGAGAGGACATCAGTGTGAGCCCAGTCACAGAGCTCCCTGCAGGGACTCTTGTGGCCGCCAAGGGGCGACTGGAACCCACTGAGTACAGAGCCAGCCCAGGGCAGGTGCAGGTGGAGAGTAAGGGCTGGTTTCCTGTTTGGGTTGTGGCTTCCTCTCCATAAAATGGTCTCCTCTGGGAAACTTCTGTGAAATCGTGATTCTGTGATTACCTCTGCAGTCTAAGAATTAGAAGCCTTGGTTTAATAAGAGAGAATCATTCTCACCTGCACAGAGGGCAGATCATGGCTACAGTTCTTTCCTGACCCTAAATGTAAATTAATTGTCAACACTGCTGAATAGTCCATAACTCTATGAACATGCTCTGTTGGACTCAGCAATGCAGCACAGCGTACAGCAGGGTAAGGTGCTTGGGGACATAAGGGGCAGAGGGATTCAGCATCCCAAGCAAGGGAAAGATGACCCTGAGGGTTCAGTGTCCCAGCACCAGGCTCACGGCACTGACTGCTGTTGGCACCAGGTGAATGCAAAGACACCCCATCACCACTTAGAGTGGTCTTGAGTCTGATAAGGCTACACTCACACCTGGTGAATACAGAAAGTTTCTTGTGTCTACTGTTTCAGTACCAGCTGGAGGCAGGGCAGGCCTTTCCAAAGGGTCCAGAATGGCTTGATAGAGCAGGAAAGGAGAGGTACTCAGAGTTTTCATAATGCACCACTGGTGGGGGCCAATTGTGGGTTTCCTCTCACAGGTAGGAACTCGTGAGGTTGGAGCTTCCCCCTGAGATGGTGAGGGAGAACCTACGGTTACTTACCATACCACACAGCAGGGAAAAAAAAGAAGGGAGATGAACCTTCAGTAGTAACTAGTCAAACATCAAAAAGTCTATCTATTCTACTGAGTAACTATATTCAATAAAGAGGAAAAATTGTTAAAGGCCCAGTAGGTGTGGGCAACAACCGGGTCCATAGAATATGAAAATGTAACTGATGATAGCAACAGTAGTGATGATGACGCACTGCACAGGAATCTTAGTCCCATAATGTGGATGGAGTCTTTCTAATGTGTAAGACCATCAGCTTCTTCTGAAGGTCTTAGGGCGGCTGTCTCCCTCCACACACCCAAAGCATCCCAGGATCCACCACCGACCTCATTACCACAGTCTACACTGGACGAGCTTCCACTATGGGCAACTCTGAGTTGACTGTGTCATTGTGACACACGAATCCAAGGGTTGAGCCCCTGGAGGTTCACTGCCATACTTGCTCAAAGTACCATTAAGATTGGTTCCTGTGTGGATAAAGAGCAGGTTCACACCCTCTTTGGTGGTCTTTACAACAGACACGAGGCAGTGGCTGGCAGTCTTAGGAAAAAAGTAAATGAACAGATGTAGAGAAATTTCAGCCTCAATCTCTGGACCACAGGAATAAGTTTAATACCTTAATTACTTTCAGCATTTTGCCATGCATGCAATAAGGGAGAGCCTAGTGTTGTCACTGAGAGGGTGGACTATAATGACATAAGTGCTGATGTTTGACCAAGGGAATTCAAGATGGTCTTTATGTTTTTTAATTTTAAATCAAGGATGCCATTTTTCAATTTTCCAGAAGAGTTGATAGGATTGACAATATGTTGCATGATTCCTGGTACCATGTCCCACAGTTACTATTGTAGATAGATATAATGTACATGCCTCCCACATTTGATATTAAAGTTGGTTTCCTACATACTGGAATGGAAAGTCCAGCATCCTTTGTATCCACTGAGAGAACATAGCCTTTTGCCATGAAATCACTTTAATACCTCAAGTATCTCTACAGACAATAAATAAAACATATTAAATATCATGGAAGAATTTCTATCAAGAGGGACCTGGATACTAGGTTTATACTGGTCATGTCTCACCTTTTTTGGTTTTCTCAGGATTTTCTTGTTGAGTGGTTAAAAAATGACCAAGAAATAACATCAGTTCCCTTTTAGGATGTTTCCTCACAAATGTTGATTTAAGATGGTAACAAACTTGCATGCTCCACATAGAGCAGTTTAATAGTTAAATGTAATTAATATTCATATACTATACACTATCACATAATTATCAGCTGTTCTGATAGTACAGATCACCTGAATAAAACAGATACTGGAAAAGGTCAATTTTTAAAAATGTAAAACTAGGCACTAAACATTGCTATTTTTTAACTACTAGTTTCAGTCCCTCTGGAGAATATCATCTGCAGGTTTAGATAAGATAATTTGCTGTGATAAGACAGCCTGTATTGAATAATGATTTACGACAGTATTTTCCTTAGTTTCCATGTTATCTCTTTTTGCATGGACTTCAATCTTTATATTAAGTCTCTGGAAGGTAGAAGTGCATCCAAAAGTTTGTTCTTTCCCACCTAC